>BQNB010005562.1:0-101625 GCA_026074375.1 Tanacetum coccineum
CTAGTCTTAGCTTATTTGTCCACAAAATCCAAATGACTTAGTTAGATTTAGCTTTAAGCTCATATTAAGCATTCTGTCGTTTTAAAAGCTGTTTTAAAGCTTATTTATAGCTTTTCAGAAAAAGTTGTAGTTGTGAAAATTGTTAAGCTCATCGAGCTTAACAACTTTGTTTCACAAAGTTTTTCCAAAAAAAAGGGGAAAGACAAGGGGTGACCCGGGTGAGCAAGACTCGAACCCGGGTCTCAACCCTCGATACATTCCCCCTTTATAACATCACATACCGCTGCGCCCTTGGGACTTTTCTGTCATAGTCCCAAGGGCTTTGGTATTTAAGGTGGTTTTGGGTTTATAAGCCTATAAGCTGTTAACAGCTTATTACGGGCTTATTAATAAGCAAACTTTTTGTTTCTTATTTTTCGTAGGTTTATCATAGTGTAAAGTATTTTTAGTAAAATTTTCAGAATTTTTAAAAGTCATTTAGTATTTTTTACAATTTTTTTTTTAAAGTTTAAAAAATTCATAAAAAATACAAAAATTATCAAAAAAATATTTTTCTTTTTTAGAAAATTTTCTTTAGTCATCTAGTTTGTAGGAAAAATATAAAAATTTTCGTAGGGTCATTTTTACAACTTTTTGTTTTTTAAAGAACGGGTCCGGGTGCGGTTTTTTGTCTTGACTCGTTTTTGGGTCAAACGAACTCCGTTTTCAGTCTAGTCTTTTTCATTCTTCGTTATTTGTCTCATAGAGTAGTTTAGAAGTGAAAATTTCTTCGTAGGGTTAATTTTGAAGATTTTAGGTTTTTCCCCCTTTGTTCGTGATTCGTGCTCTCGTTTTTTAGCTTAAATTCATAATTTTTAGGTTTTTCTTAAACGTTTTTGTTTACTATTGTTTAATTTAGCTTTCCACACTCTCAAATCATTTTTCTCATTCAAACTCCAATTTTTTCGGGATTCGTGCTCTCGTTTTCGAGCTTAATTTCATAATTTTTAGGATTTTCTTAAACGTTTTTATTTGTTATTGCTTAATTTAACTTCCTGCACTCTCAAATCAATTCTCTCCTTCCAACTCAAATCTTCCGACTGTATCGATTTTCCAGTACAGCCTCGTTGGGGATAAACGACCCGGGAACATTCTATACTACTTCTCGGTTTTATTGACTTTGTTTCTAGACTATTCTTACTACATATATTCTATATTTTATTATATATTATATATATTTTAAGGTGTAGTTTGGACGAATCATCGAACCTTACAGTCACGGGCCGAGTGACCAGTCTTTTTGCAGTTAGTGCACTTTATAGTACATGGCCCATCGTGGTGGTAATTGCACTTGGCACATAGAGCTTTTGGTATTTTATTGTCACATAAAACGATTACCGCGTAACTGGTAAAATGTTCGGAACATATTTCAATAATAAATCATATTTATTATTACACACCTCGAGTACAAAGTTATTTTTAACTTATTTGATTCGAAAAAAAAGATATACATTAATTAATAATTGACGTATCAAAAACGAAACATTAAATCATGTTTTCACAACTCGGACTCTAAGCAATTTGTTTGTAAAAACGACAGTCCCTGACAACTTTTCAGTTTTGTCCGAGGACCCGAAATAAAGTCAAAAAGTGACTGAAATGCCACCTCGCAAGATTTAGAACGGGAAACTTAATTAAATTAGATTTAATTAAACATTTTTATAATATAAAAAATATGGAATAAAATTAAGTCATCATGTATTCGGGAAATCGTTTTGTTGTTACACGAATATTACGGAGTTAGAAATTTATTTTTTATTTTTACTTTCGGACCAGACATAACGGAGTTTACCAAAATAAATAACTATATTTTATATAAATGTTATAAAATTTTATGAAGTCTATCAAATGGAATACTCATTATTTATTGAAAAATTATACCGAACACAATGGTTTTTTGCTTATTATCTTTTTTTTTTTTTTTCGCGAAAGTTCGGTTATTTTGAATCATCCGATAAGTGGCCTTCAAACTCGAGTCCCGAACCGGTTATTTAAAGAAAGTTACACGTTTGGTCCCTGTAAAATTTTACACAAACTTACCCTTAAAACTTTTAATAACTTTCTTTTTTTATAATTGTTAACTTCATATATTTATTATATAAAAGTTTATATGTTTTTTTTCATTTTCTCATTCATCTTTATACACATCACATTATAAACACTCTACTTCTCCATTTTTCGGCCACCGTCGGCCAGGGTGGATTCTGGCCACCACCCACGCCGCCGGCCTCCGGAAAACTTCTTTCCGGGCGGACTGGTCGGCCGAGTTCGAAAAGAGTTGCTCGTGACTCCGATCTACCCGATCCTCAGAACTCACTACGCACACCAAAGCGCCATTCCCCCCACCCCCTTTCGACGCCTCAGCGGCCACCCACACCCCACATCATATTCTCATCATCGTCACACCATTACGCACAAAAACGGTGTTTAGTTTAGGTGGTTCGACAGCACATAAGGTGCCCGTCATCGGGTTTAAAACCACCACCTAGGGTGCGTTTTTGGTTTGGGTTTTACAACGAAGTGAGTGGTGTGTTTGGTTGTAAAAACCACCCGAAAAGGGTGGTTTGTTGTGGTGCAGCCACACCCGAAGGAGGGTTGGTCTAGTTTTGGGTTAGCACAATTAGGTGTGAGTGTGGTTTTCAAAATTAGGGTGTGTTTTGGCTGTGTAAATGCGCCAAAGGGTGTGTTGGATTTAGGATAGATTTAGGTGCGTTTGGTTCATGTTTATGACCAACAAGGGTGCGTTTGGGGTGTTCGTTTGGCTGTAGTGTTTCACTACAGTGGGGTGCGTTTGGTTTGGTGTAGATTAGGATGCGTGTTTGGTGTTTATATAACACCGTTGTAGGGGTGCGTTTGGTTGCTAGCGCGGATAGGGTGCGTTTTGGTTAGGGCAGCCGTCCGGATAGGGGCTAGCATATCATTTTGGTTGGGGGCAGCCACAACACGGGGTGCGTTTTTGTTTTTGTTATTAAAATATTAGGGTGCGTTTTGGTTGGCAGTTTGCACCTAAGGGTGCGTTTGGGTTAAATAATGAAACCAAGGGGTGCGTTTGGGTTAAATAAGAACAAAGGGTGTGCGTTTGGGTGTAGAGAAAACAACAAAGGATACGTTATGGTTTAGCGAAACAACAAGGATTGGCTGTAAATATAAAATCAAATAATAAAGGCTTAAGATTTAATTTATTTAAATCGGATTAAGATAAATTTGGTGGTAAAATGGGTAAATAAAATACGATGTTTATTAGTTAGTGGTTTAGATATAATAACGTGAATATTTATATATGATATATATGTAAACAAGCGGGAGTTGGAAAAAATGGACAACCAGATAAATTGCAACTTATATTGAATAGGGATAACATTAAGCCTTTACGAATATGAAAAACATTAAGTTTAATGATATCGTGGGAAACGTTTTGAAACTGGAAAGTCATGACGAATATTTGTATAAACTTATATGTTTTAGCTATGATTAATAAACTTTTTTTATTTTAGAAAAGGATAAGGAAGAACCAAGTTATATTTTAAAATTTATACATTAACTTGTATTATACCAATAACCGACCGATGAACGAATAATATACTTGTACATCGACGGCAACTGTTTTAGACACAATCTATCGTAGATAAAACGAAATATAATTTATAATAGATTAGTTTATATTTTGGTTCTTATAAACTGTTAACAAACATTTCGGGGGGGTTTGTTTAATTCTCACGTTAAGACATTTGTTATACTTTTTTCAAAGTCTTTTTATTAACTGAATTGGTGTCAAACTAATTGGGCTAATTACGTTACACCACTTTTATATAATAATTGCAAAATTGTATATACTTTCATTAATCTTCGGTTTGTTTTTATTTGTTATTAACTACAGTCGAGTTATATAAGCGGTTTATTTTTATATGTAATATAAAAAAAATATATTACACACGTTGCGTTGCTTTTCAATTTATTTATTTAGCCAACCACCAAAGTATTACAACTTTAAATCTAAATCTTTATCAACGTATCGCGTTGATGTGACCTTATGGGAAACCAATTTATATTATTCCTAGGCTAGTGTGACCTTAGACCGTGAAGATTAGCTGACAATTCTTGACGAGCCGCTTCGTCTTCCGTTAGTATTGTGCATATTAGATGCATATATGGTAATCGTTCTACATCATCCGAGGTGTGTTTCATAACCTCACTTTCAATCTGTTGAACTGTTTATAAATACCCCGCGGGGGGGATACATGCTTGTTTACCAAATGTATTTACATTTTGATTTACATTTGGTTCACATTACTCCTTTTATATAGCTAGCTATGGAATATATTACTTGAACTTCATTTTTTGGTCACCAATATGAGGTACTTTACTTTTGGAAACGATTACGGATTAGCTTAAAGTGGTTTGAACTGATGACAAAAACGTACCTGCCCGGGTGTTCTTGGATGGGGTCACCCGTAACGGGAGTACATATTTTTATGGTACTGCCGGTATTCTGGAGGAGACTCCGGTAAAGGAGTAGTACATTATTTTACTTCTACTGCCCGGGTGTTCTTGGAGGGTACCGGTTAACGGGGCGTACATATGTTTTGCTTTACTGCCGGGTGTTCTTGGAGGGGACACCGGTAACGGGAGTATATATTCTTTAAATCACTGCTCGGGTGTTCTTGGAGGGGACACCTGGTGTTGGGTATATATTAGGCTCTACGTCACAACGTCATTAAACATGTTAAATCACTTGGAGGGTGAGCGCGGAATGTTATGAAATAGATTATTCGGGGTGGGATCCTGTTCGGGTGATTAGCTATGCCGGTAACGAACGTTATAGCGTGATGTCCAAGCGGAATGATATAAAATAGATCTAATTCGGGATTTGACCTATGCCCGTTCGGGTGAGTTGCTATTCACTAGGTAAACGACACGTTTATAAACATGTCGGGGATTACGATTGTTGGGAAATACAGGGCCCCAACAATATACACCATGAATTTTTACTGTTATATTAGTGCATCGGTTTCGTGAACTTAGAGTAACTGTATCATTGTTTTATACTCACAGGATATTATGTGCTTGATAAAGTGGCAATACATTCTTGGAACATTTTTGGTTGACTTATATGGTCAGCATTTCTTTATAAATCTTTTGGGGAATAGATTGGTACTTTTGGTGACTTTAACTTGATCATGCAGTCTTTTTAAATCTTTGGTAAGATTGGTACTTTGGTGACATTAAAATGTGTCGTGATTCTTTATAAATCCTTTGGGAATTTTTATCAGGTACTGTGATGACACAGTGGACAAATACATTCATTTGAAACTTACATTCATATTTAAACTAACCTATGAACTCACCAACTTTATGTTGACCGTTTTAAGCATGTTTTTCTCAGGTGATATAGATACTTGGCTTACTTGAAGTGCATTGGAGTCTATACATTCAAGTTTTTCATGGTGATGCAATTATGGGACAAATGTTATATCAATTTCAAGGAAATCAACGAGATTATTTTTCAAACGACACATTTAGAGGTCGTTCTCTTGTATCTAGTGTTGTGTATTATGAAGTAACTCCCCCAGACATACTTCCGCTGCGACACACATTTTTTGGGGGTGTTACAGATTGGTATCAGAGCACTGGTTATAGAGAACTAGGTTGCATATTTTTCCTAGGACTATATAAGTTTTCACAAAACATTTGCCTCACATCAAACATTTTCAAAGTGCATACACGCTACTTGCTTATGTGCTTCCATTACGTGATTAAGTAAATATTATATATTATATATATATTTTTATTATATAATATATATTTATATATTATTGTATATATTATATATATAGACCTTATCTTTATTTATATCTTATATATATATGCTTGATTCCTTTCGCGTATATCGTTCGCTTATTTATATAAGAGTTATTTATATAAATACCAGGAATATTTTTAAGACATGTGGGTTGACACAATGGTTTATGCTCGCGTCTGACATTGTGAGTTGAGCAAGGGTCTACTTGTTCTCAGTATTGTAAGTTAAAACAAGGGGTCTCTAAAAAATTTATTTTTCTTCTTAGCTTTTATACAATATCGTATTACGCATAGAGGACCGTCATAAATTTGTTTACATGTTGATTATGTAGGAATCTTAGTATTACAAGTCTTGTCATGGGCGGGGACTAGTAATATGACGATTGTATGTAATTGCTATGTTAACAAAAGCCCGTCACAGTTCTGTTTACATAGGATTATATTGAATCTAAGTATTACCAAGTCTTGTATGGACGGGGAACTTGTAATAGGATTGCTTTATATGATAATTGCTATGTTGACTGGTTCATCGAGACTTTTACCTTATTTACTCTAACCGAGTACTTATTAACTATCTTGAACTCTATGTCGATCTCGCCTGGTAGTTTTACTCCCAGTCTCCGAAGACGAGGTTTTGAAACACTCGTCCATATCATTAGGAGAACATGCATCGGCATGTCATCCATCACCTTGCAGGTTATTGAGTACGCGGACTGCATCGGGAAATTAATAAGGTAGGATGATAGAGAGTTATAATATATTTATTTGTAGATTGCGGAGCCTCTTGATTTATATAATAAATAAACTTGTGTATCACCGAACCATAAGTTTATCATTGATTATCTTACATAAATTAGGACGCTTCTTTATGCAAATAATAAATTATAAATGAGTGGGCTTAATGGTATCCGATATGAAACGAGTATGAACTTGAGCCCGATGATCATCGGAATTCGTTAAAAAAAGGCCTAGAGACACAATCGTGTCTTACCACTCAGCAGAATCTTAAGGTCTCACTTGAGCTACCTTATCTCATTCTTAAGTCAGTACTTTTTCCGTTACATATCTTTATGATCGCGAACTGTTCGTAGAACTAACAGACTTGTGCACACTTGAACTAATGGATTTGATTCATCTCGAAATAGCAATCTGGGTACAATATTCCATCACTGTCTGTTACGGTTTTTGTCCGTTATGTTGCTGTTGTTGGTCCTGGAGTGGTCCAGATTGTTACAAAACTTTATCAACTAAGTGATGAAACCCACCTTAAACAAGATAAGCATATGTCGATTTATTATTCAGTTGAATTACTCATTGCAGACAAATAGTACACCAATTTAAGTCATGATACTATTTAGTACTGCCAAGTAAGTTGGGTACTTACATCCATTAAGCAAGCAACGTTGATGTTAATCATCGATACCTACAGATAGTAGAACGAGGACTCCGTCCTCGGGACATTTAGAAACTTATACAAACTACTCACGAGGAACATACACCTTCTTCTTTGAGGTTTTCATTATAATGAGACTTTCCCTATTAACCGCGGGTTATACCGTCATAAGATCTGTAATGATTATTTTGAGCATACCTATTTTAATAGATTTAAATATTCTGGACAAACCTATGTCAAAATTTTTGGTTAGATTGACGAAGTGTAGTAACACCCATTTTGCTGAAATAAAGTGTTCGCGTCTTGTTTTAGAAACGAGTTTATGATACCTTAAGTCTTTCCTTAGGTCACACATCGGAATAACACAACTTTAATCTCGGGACGAGATTTCTTTAAGGGGTAGGTACTGTAACATTCGAGAATTTTTGAAATTTTGAATGACTATTTTACCCTTTGACTTTTTAGGTCTGACTTGACTTTTTGACTTTTTAGGTCTGACTTGACTTTTTGACTTTTGATCTTTTATTGTCACATAAAACGATTACCGCGTAACTGGTAAAATGTTCGGAACATATTTCAATAATAAATCATATTTATTATTACACACATCGAGTATAAAGTTATTTTTAACTTATTTGATTCGAAAAAAAAAGATATACATTAATTAATAATTGACGTATCAAAAACGAACTACTAAATCATGTTTTCACAACTCGGACTCTAAAGCAATTTGATGGTTAAACGACCATTTCCAGACAACTTTTTCAGTATTGACCAAAGACCGAAAAACAGTCAGAAAGTGACTGAAATGCCCTCCTAAGATTTAGAAACGGAAAAATAATTAAATTATATTTAATTAACACTTTTTATTAAATAAAAATATTTAATAAATTAGTCATCATGTTATTCGAAAACGTTTGTTGATAACGCGAATATACGGGTTATAAATTTATTTTTGTTTTTACTTTCGGACCAGACATAACCGGGTTTACCAAATAAATAACAAATATTTTTATATAAATGTTATAAAAATATTTATGAAAGACTATCAGATGAATACTCATTTTTACTGGAAAAATTATACCGAACGCAATGGCGCAAATTTCGTGTTTTGAATCATCCGATAAGTGGCTCAATCGAGTCCCGAACCGGTTATTTAACGAAAAGTTACACTTTTGAGTCTCTGTAAAATTTTAACACTTACTAAACATATAACTTATCATTTTTTTATAAGTTTTAATATATATATAAAAGTTTATATTTTTTTTCATTTTCATTCCATCTTTATACACACACATATAAAACACTCTCCCTTCTCCATATTTCCGGCCACCGCCCCACCGCTGGCCAGTCGTCGGATTCCGGCCACCATCACGCCGTCGCCGTCGGAAAACTTTTCCGGCGGACTTTTCCGGCCGAGTTCGAAAATGTTGCTCGTGACCCGATCTACCCGATCCTCATACTCACTCGCCACCACGCGCCATTCCCCCCCCCCCTTTCGAACGCCTCAGCGGCACCCCGCCACCCTACATAATATCTCATCGTCACCACCATTAACGACACAAAAAGGTGTTTGTTTAGGTGGTTCGACAGTACATAGGGTGCGTCCGGGTTTAAAACCACCACCAGGGTGCATTTTGTTTGGGTTTAACAACGAAAGCAGTGCGTTTGGTTGTAAAACCACCCGAAAAGGGTGCGTTTGTTGTGGGACAGCCACCACCCGAAGAGGGTTATTGCGTCCGGTTTTGGGTTAGCACAAATTAGGGTGCGTGTGGTTTTTCACAAATTAGGGTGCGTATTGGCTGTGTAAATGCGCCAAAGGGTGCGTTGGATTTAGGACAGATTTATGTGCGTTTGGTTCGTGTTTATGACCAACAAAATTAAGGGTGCGTTTGGGGTGTTCGTTGGCTCTGGTGTTTCACAACAACGGGGTGCGTTTGGTTTGGCGTAGATTAGGGTGCGTTTGGTGTTTATAACACCGTGTAGGGTGCGTTTGGTTGGGGTAGCCGCCGGATAGGGTGCGTTTGGTTGGGGCAGCCGCCGGATAGGGGGCGTTTGGTTGGGGCAGCCACCGCACGGGGTGCGTTTGGTTTTGTTATAAAAATTAGGGTGCGTTTGGTTGGACAGATTTGCACCAAGGGGTGCGTTTGGGTTAACATAAGAACCAAGGGGTGAGTTTGGGTTAACATAAGAACCAAGGGGTGCGTTTGGGTTTAGAGAAGACAACAAAGGATTCCCACGCTTTGGTTCCTACGCGAACCCCCCCAAAAGGGCTTATGCGCTGGTATAATATAAATCAAATAATAAAAGGCCTTTAAGATTTTATATATATTAAATCGGATAAAATGGTGGTTAAAAGGTTAAATAAATACGATGTTTTTTAGTTTGTGGGTTTAGATCTCTAATATCCGCGGAAAGTCATGACGAATTTTATATAATAGCTTATATGTTTAGCAATGGATTTAATAAAACTTATATTTTTTAGAAACGGATTAAGGGGACCCAAGTTATATTTTAAAAAGATACATGAACTTGGTTTTATACAATAACCGGGACACCAATGAACGAAAACTATATCTTTTACATCGAGGCAAATGTTTTTAGACAAAATCTATCGTAGAAGAAACGAAACTATAAATTTATTAAAATATTTAGTTTATTTTTTGGGTTTATAAAAAATGTTACAAACATCGGTTGTGTAATTCATAACGTTATGACATTTGTCTACTGTTTTCAAAGTCTTTTTATTAATGAATTGGTGTGTCAAACTATTTGGCTAATTATTACAACCACTTTTTATATAATACTTGCAAAAATATTAGATACTTTTCATAATCTTTGATTGTTTTTTGTGTTATATAATCATAGTACGAGTTAATATAAGGCTTTATTTTTATATGTAATTTATATAAGGAATTATATTACACCGTTCGTTGCTTTTCAATTTATTTATTTAACCAACCACCAAAGTATTACCACTTGAATCTAAATCTTTATCAACGTGTCGCGTTGATGTAACCATTCATCGGAAACCCAAATACATTATCCTAGGCTAGTGGGACTTAGCTGTTAAGATTGACTGCAACTTCTTGATCGAGCCGCTTCGTTTTCCGTTCGTTATTTGTGCAATAGTAGATGCCTTTATGTCAATCGTTTCTACATCATCGAGGGTGAGTTTCTATAACCTCACTTTTCAATCTTTTGAATGTTTATAATCCCGCGAGAGGGGGGATACATGCTTGTTACAATTGCAGTTACATGTCTTGATTACAAATTGGTTTCACATACTCTTTTACATTTGCTCGGCTATGGGATATCTTACTTGGACTTATTTTTGGTCACAAATATATGTACTTTAATTTTGAAAGGATTACAGATTAGCTTAAGCGGATTGAACTGATTACAAAAACGGTACTGCCCGGGTGTTCTTGGAGGGGACACGGTTAACTGGGTAAGTACTATTTTTACGTAAGCTGGGTGATCTTGGAGGGGGACACTTGGTAACGGGGTAGTACATATTTTACATTACTGCCTGGTGGTTCTTGGAGGGGACACGATAACGTGAGTCCATTATTTTTATTTACTGCCAGGGTGTTCTGGAGGGGATAACGGTTATAACGGGAGTATATATTATTTTTATAATATCACTGCTCGGGTGTTCTTGGAGGGGTACACACTGTGATGGGTAATATATAAGTCTACGTCACTGCGTCATGAACTTAAAATCACTTGATCCCTGTCGGGTGATTAGGCTATCGCCGATAACGAACGTTATAGCGTGTGTCCTGCGAATGGATCTAAAATAGATCTATTAGGACTGACTATACCCGTTAGGTTGTGATTAGCTATCACTAGGTAAAACGATACGTTATAACATGTCGGAGATTACGTTTGGTTGGGATACAGGGCCCACACCAACAATACACATGAATTTTTACTGTTATATTAGTGCATCGGTTTCATGAACTTAGAGTAATTGTAATCATTGTTTTATACTCACATGGATATTTACTGTGCCTTGAATAAAGTGGCAATACATACTTGAAACATTTTTTGTGACAAGTAAATTTTGGTCATGCATTCTTTATAAATCTTTCGGTTAAGATTGTACTTTGGTGACATTAAATTGATCATGCATTCTTTATAATCTTTGGGATAAGATTGGTACTTTTGGTTGACATAAAAAGTGTCATGCTTGCTTTTAAATCTTTGGGATTTTTACATGGTTACTGTGATGACCAGTGGACAAAATTCATTCATTTGAATACTTACATTCATATTTAAACTAACCTATGTGTAACTCCACCAACTTTTGTTGACCGTTTTAGCTGTGTTTTCTAAGGTGGATATAGATTAACTTGGCTTACTTGAAGTGCATTGGAGTCTTTACATTCTAGGTTTTCATGGTGATGCAATTATGGGACATATGTCTATATCAATTTCAAGGTTATCAATGAGATTATGTTTCTTACGACGCATTTTGAGGTTCGTTCTTCGTTGTATCTAGCGTTGTGTGTATTATGATGTATACTCCCCTTCGGACATATTTCTGCGACACCTCATTTTTGGGGGAGTTACATAAACTCTCCACTTTAAGGTCATGGTCTCTTAGCTAAGACTTACACTAGAGTATCTTCTGTATCCTGTGTATCCCCTTATATTGGTACTTCATGGTACCTTTAACCCATCCTCTTTTGCCGTTGATATGCTATGGGGAGGAGGCGGAGGTCTTTGTTAACTTGTACCTTTACCACTACATCCCCTGGTTTAGGCTTAAGGTATGTTTTGACCTTACTTGTTGCTTTAGTATAGAAGGTCTTAGGTTATTAAACAATTACACTCTCATTATTCACTAGTAAAACGCTCTTCCCTATACCAATGCAAACCATGAATCATATTTCTTATTAGGGTTTATTTATAGTTTTTTTGTTCTTAAGACAAGATACTAGTATTCAAGGGTTTTTTTATTCATATCAAGGTGTCTTGGAGCTTGGTTTGGTAAATAAAAGGGATTAAGCAAGAAAGAAGATCAAATTAGGGTTTCTATTAAATTAGGGTTTTCTAGTTGCAAAATTCGAATTAGGGTTTTGTTTGTTGGGTTTGATCTTGTTCTACATTCATCATACACTCATCTAAGACCCTAATCTTTTCAATTATTAATTTCATGTTTTATATAATTGTGTATAGTTAAATCATCACCTAGGTTATCTTATTGAAGTTTATAAAATGAAATCATGTACATACATACATGAGGATCATAAGCATAAAAAGAACTTGAAAATCTGAATTATAACGAAGGAGATATGGTGTTTACAAGATTATGAGTAAAAAGTGTTTTTATAAATGTATTTTTATAAAAACTATAAAAATTCGAACCTGAGCAGAATACTTTATATTTTTCTTAAAAAGTACATATTTTTTTGATTCCAAAAATATAAGAACCTTGAAGAAACAATGGATAATGAATTAGTTATGGATTTTACATGTTTTAAGTGATTAAATATGTAAAAGTAACTTTATAAAAGTAGTTTTTTAAAAACTTTAAAATTGCGAATTGATTAAAAATGGGTAGCTTTGTGTTTCTGATAAAATCTACAAACTTATGAGGATTTTAAAACTATAAAGTACATTAAGAATGGCCTTATAACAAAGAAGATACATTATTTACAAGTTTAAGTTAAAAAGTATTTTTATAAAAGTAAATTTATAATAATTTGTTATTGTTCATGACAGTAAACTGTTGGGAAATAAATTTTCCTAAATACAACTTTTAATTACGAAGACATGGACATAGGAATCATTAAAAAACCGAATTAAACGAACGAGTATACAATTTTAAATACGATATCAATAATTAAAAGTTATAAAAGTATTTTTCATAAAACTTTCATGCTTATCGTTACTGTTCATAATCGTATTAACCTTTTAATAAATGTATAAATTTGATTTAACTTTTTCTAATACGAATCCATAATATAAAGACGTTAAATAATGGGATTTAAAACGAGAAAGTGATATTGACGTTTTTACTAAAAGGAATATTTGTTAAATGTATTCTAACTAATTAAATATTATTTTCTTAAACAATTAAATTATTTATATAATGAAATTATATAAATAATACATCAAATGTTTTTGGTAAATAATAAATTGTTAGACATGTATATCAATTTTACAATTGCAATTACAAGGACATTTGTTTTAGAAGTACAAATTAAGTTGTTTAATTTGATAAAATAAACAAACATTTTTACGTGGTGATGTAACTATATAGGATTATATGTGGTATTGGTTATTTAAAGTACATGGTACTTCACAACCTATAATTACTTTGGGTGCATTTGGTCTTATCATGGCGTTTCCTTTCACTTGATTCGGATACTCTAGTTTTTTAGTCACTTATGGTGAGTTCATAGCCCCGTTTTATAATATTACGTTGATTTACAACCTTTGGGTGAGAACAATGCATTGTTTTATGTGATCTGGACGCAAGTACACTTTTATTACAAATTACGGTTTGCCTATGTTAGCTATACCCACTCTGCCCATGAATCTGAACACGTTAATTACTAGTTTGTAAGCGTTGAAAGGTTATGAATAGATCTATTTGGGATTGACATCCCCGTTCGGGTGAGTAGCGCTCACTAGTTTTGGAGGTCCAAAACGACGAATGTATACCATGTCGGAAACAATTTGGAATGTTGCGGGTTTAAACATCTACACGGGCCCATTAATTGCATTAAATTGCATACATATTTGTTGTTAGCTTCGGTAGTCATGAGCTTAGTGCATTTCGTAATTACTTTTGAGATATTGTATGTGTTACATGTCTTACATTTGGAAATCTTGCGATCCTACTTTATACATTTATTAAACTTGTGAATTCATCAACTTTATGTAGACATTTTAAAGCATGTTTTTCTCAAGTCAATAAGGTACAAGAACAAGGATACATTTGGGGTCATCATTTTGGGAATCATTTTGCATGGAGATTTAAATGCATTACATTTTGGAGTATTTGTTATGTATTAAAATCTTTACATTTTCATGGGTGAACGATTTAAGCTTCGGGCTTTTGTAACAAACAAGTTTATTTAACCCAATGTATCATTTTCAAACGACTCGTATAGAGGTCGTTCTCTGGATCTTCAAATCCTGGTGGTTGACATAGATACACCTCTTCTTCAATCTTCCCATAGAGAAAAGCACTTTTTACATCCATTTGATACACCACAAAATCTTTATATAAAGCATAAGCTAAAAATAGCCTAATTGCTTCAATTCTTGCAACAGGGGAAAAGACTTCATCATAGTCAATCCCTTCTTCTTGTGTGTACCCTTGAGCAACCAATCTTGCTTTATTTCTTATCACAATTCCCATTTCATCTGTTTTATTCCTGAAAACCCATTTAGAGCCAATAGCCCTTTTTCCAGTTGGTAAATCCACTAAAGTCTAAACTTCTTGTAACTTGAATTGTAAAAGCTCTTCCTACATAGCCTCTATCCATCTTGGATCCTTCAATGCATGAATTACCTTTTTGGGTTCTTCCTGTGATAAAAAGCAAGCAAACAAGCAGTTTTGAAGGTCTTTATGGTTTGTTCTTTGTTGAATAGTACTAACAAACCCATGTTCCTCTAAATTATTTGACATCTTTCTTGTTTGTGTAGCTGATTGCAAATCTCCAATCACTTGATCAAGAGGATGATCTTTATGAATTCTTGTAGTTGGAATAGGACTGACTTGGATTGTTGTATCCAAATTGTTCATGTCAGCCACTGCACCATCATCTTCATCATCTCTTGAGAAGTCAAATATGCTATAATCTTCCAAAGCAGGCATATTTGGATCAAATGGAAGTTCAATGCTTGTTTTTCCACCAACAACATTAACCTCATTTGTGCCAGCAGCATTAACATTGTTAGTGTTGTTAACATTATCTTCCTTCTCTTGATCATTACATTCACTTTCTTTTCTTGGATCTTCATCAACCTTCTTTTCATCATCACTTGAAGGTTTGGATCCATCATCATGAGAACTCTTTGGATCTTGAGAATATGGTGGATCAGTAGTCCATAATGGTAGCAAAATGTAATCCTTAACAGGTTCTGTCTCCTTTCTAGCTTGACCTGCATTATCACTTGCTTTTGTACCTGCAAAACCATTAGACTGTGTACCTGCAACAATTGGCTCATAATTCATTGTTCTTGTTAGTGCATCAATATCAAATAGCCAATCTGGTCCACTACCTATAGCATTAGGTGTACTCTCACTAAACCTAATATGCAAGTTTTCTTCCACTATCTATTGAATACTATAAAGGTTTTACTATTCAAAGAGTATCCAACAAAGAAACCTTCATCAGCCTTACCATCAAATTTGCCTAAATGATCTATGGTATTAAGAATAGTAACATAACACTCAAATGGTCTCATAAAACTTAAAGTTGGTGTTCTACCATGAAAACGTTCATATGGGGTCTTATTATGAGGCTTAACTACTAACACTCTATTTTGCACATAGCAAGCAGTATTAATTGCTTCTGCCCAAAAAGTAGTTGGCAACTTAGAATCAGCTAGCATAGTCCTAGCAGCCTTAATTAGTGTCATATTCCTCCTCTCAGCAACTCCATTTTGTTGATGAGTTTTAGATACACTAAATTGTCTTAAAATACCCTTTATCTCACAAAACTAATTCATTTCTCTGTTTTTGAATTCGGTTCCATTATCACATCTAATTACCTTAACCTTGTGATCTACTAGATTTTCTATCCCAATTATAAAGGACTTAAGAATGCCACTAGTCTCATCCTTAGTAGCTAGAAAGAAAACCCATGTAAACCTACTGTAATCATCTGTGACAACTAGGCAATACATTTTCTTCATAAGGCTTTTTACAAATGTTGGACCAAATAAGTCCATATGTAACAAATGTAAAGGAAGACTGATTGAGTTCTCTATTTTGGACTTACAAGAGGCTCTGTGCTGCTTTCCCTTTTGACAAGCAACACAGGTTTGATCATTTTCAAAAAGTTTGGAAGGTAAACCTCTTACAAGATTTCCCTTAACCAATTTATTCATGGTTTTAAAATTTAAGTGGCTTAGCCTTCTATGCCAAAGTTTAGATTCATCAGATGTGACTTTTGTAAAAAGGCAAGTTAGACCTCCTTTAGGAACTATGTTCTTTAAATCAACACTATACGTATTGTTCTTTCTAGGAACTCTAAGTAGAACTTGACTTTCATCAATTAACTTAAAGTTTAGAGATAAAACAATACATTCAGTGTCATTAAAAAGAACACTATTCTTTTTATCACACATTTGTGAGACACTAAAGAGATTAAACTTTAACTCTCTCATAAAATACACATTTTTAAAATCTAGATTACCAGATTTAATGGTACATTTTCCTGTGATTTTCCCTCTTCTGGGGTTCCCTCCAAAAGCAACATATCCTCCATCTATCTCTTCATAGTCTGTAAGATATGACATGTTCCCTGTCATGTGCCTTGAGCATCCACTATCAGTTACTCCTTGATCTTGTAAATCCATTTGTGGATTGCCCTGCACATTAGATAAGAAAATCAGTTTCTTTTGAGGACCCAAGCCATCACTGACTTGGATCTGCCTATGCATCAACATAATTAAACTTTTTTAGGGTGATTAATGCACTATTGTATTTAGAAACATGGTCTAAAACTTTATGCTTTGGTTTCCAACCCCAACAAGCTGAGGCCTTAACAGCATTAAAATTATTTCCCTTAACAGCATTAACTACTGCTTTTGGCTTAGCAATATTAAATTTTTTACCCCTAACAGTATTAATCCTTTGATTAATATTACTGTTTTTAAATGTTGTGTTCTTATGAATGGTCCTCTTAACAGTTGAATGTTCTGTTTTAGAAAAATATGACATTGGTCTAGCAGCATTCACTGTTGTTTTTGAGTGAGCAGTATTAACCAATACTGCTGTTTTAGAAATATTTTATCTAGCAGTATTAATTGATATTAAGCCAGACTTCATTAGTACTGCTCTTGGAACCATGTTCTTTTTAGCACAGGGGTGAGTCTTTTTGGCAAAGTTTTGATGATTCACCCTTTAAGAATTATTCCAAACAAGCTTTACCATCCTTTGATTTTGAAACTGTTTTTGATGGTAATTGCAATCAACTTGCAAATGATCAAAGCTTCCACACACATAACAATTTCTTTGATTTCTTTGATTTCCTCTTGGACTGTGAGTGTTTTGCCTATGTTGCTCAACTTGTTTAACAATTTTCCTAGCACTTTTTTCTTGTTGTTTAGATTTGACAAACTCTTTCTTAACAATACTAGGCCTAATTGTTTTCTTTTTAATTTTAGGCTGAGACACATCCTCTTCCTCATCATCTGACACCTATTCTTCAATACATGGGGCATCATCATTCTTTTTAACTTCCTTAGGCTCTTCTTTACTAGACGTAGCTTTACTGTTCTCAACCACAGGCTCATTAATAAACTCATCTAAAACAGTAAAAGACAAGTCAGGTGTTGGAGGCATGAAATTTCCTGTGTAAGGAGGTGGAACTGCATTATAATTTTTATAGCATATACCTTTCTTGTAATTGTCAACTATCTGACACTCTATGAGCTTGTTTAAACTTTTAGATGCATGTTCAAATTTATCTACATTAAGTTGAATGCCATCCTTTTCGTTTTGAGCTATTTCAAGCTTCGGCCTAAGCTCTCTAATAGTTATTTCTCCTATATGAATTTCAAATTTTAAGCCCTTAATATCTTGTAAATAAATAGACTCATTTGCTTTATAAACTTCAAGTTTTTCTTCTACATACTCTAAACTTGTCTTATAAGCTAGAACCATTAATTCAGATTTCTTTAAATCTTTTAATAGTTGATCATTTTGAGATTTAAGAAGTTTAACAATTTCCAAACAAGATTTTGAACAAATAGAATCATTGGATACCTTTGAGTCAGGACTTGAAGATGAGAAAGCCATGAATGCATAATTAGGCCCTTCCTCGGCCTGATCACTCCAGTCATATCCATCAAGACCATCACATGACACCAAAGCTATGGAAGTAGATATTTCCACAGGCACACTCCTTCTTGAGCTTTCATTGTTCTTGTTGTCTTGATTTCTTGGAGCTCTACACTCCCTAGCTAAATGTCTCCTCTTGTGGCAGTTGTAGCACTCCATTTTAGACTTATCAAAATCAATAGTCTCATTGCCATTAACAGTAAGCTTCCTTCCTGTATTCTTCAAAAACCTTCTAGCCCTCATAGTTAACATGGCCATTTGCCATCTCAAATCCATCTCTTCTATGTCATCTGGATGGATTTGTTGCAAGTCTTCATGTATAAGTTGAGAACTATTTGGTTGACTAGCAAAGAATGCAAAAATAACAGCATCACTTAAGTTATCAATATTTGTAAAGTTAGCAGCATTAACTTGAGTGCTAGCAGTAGAATCTCCATGAGCAGTATTAACTGCTTCATTAGTGCTGCTAGTGTTGTTATTTGAAGAGGATACAAAAGTCGTGTTTTGTGTGCTTGAACATGAGCTAGACACCCCTTTAACTTTTGGTTCATACACCTTGAGGTTGTTATAGAGATCATCCATGCTCATTGTATCTAAATCAGCTTTATTCCTCCCTACAACAGCATGTGTGTTCCACTCAGGTGACAAACTTCTTAATAATTTTTTATTAACATCTTCTTGTGCAAGCTTTTCATCCAAAAGCTCCAACTGACTCACAAGCTTTTGAAGACTATCAAAAGTTTGATCAAGCACTCTGAGCTTAGAGCAGTGAAGTTTTTATATTTCTGCTTTAAGAGATTCTTTTGAGTCTTTCTTGCAGCTGCATTCCCACCAAATCTCTTTTCAACAGCTTCCAGCAACTTCTTAGCATCCTTTATAGAGTTAAAGTTTAACTGATGTTCATTGGGAATGCCCATCATTAAAGTACTTCTATATTTCACCTCTAATCTTCTCTAAGCCTTTTCTTTAGCAGTTGTAATAGGCATCACTGTCACAACACCTTCCACAGTGGTTGTTTTTAGCAAGGTTGCACCATTCTCTCTATGACTTCCCATAGTGCATAGTCTATCATCTAGATATATTGTTCAATCCTCATCCTTCAGATCGCATACTGACCCGGTTTGAGCATGGGAACTTTGGATGCAGCCACCATAAGTGTAGAATCTTGATCCATATCTTTAAAAAAAGATGTTGTGTATAAAAACAGGTTCTTCTCTTTCAAAGCTTTTTAACAAGCTCTGATACCACTTGTTGATCTCACTTCAATAGATTGAATTCCTTAAGCTTGTTTAAGGTTTAGTTATATTAGATAAATCTAACACAACTATAGTAGAAACTTTATTTGAATGTATTAAAGATTATGCGGAATCTAATCTTTAATATTAAGAAGAATTATCAATGAAACAGTAATTCTATGAACATATAATTAACAAACAAGATCCAATATTATTAAAGATAATAATACGAATACTCTCAAAGTATTAGGGTTACAAAGACTTTGAAGCTAAGAATTATACGACTAAGATTGATTTTTTGGTTTTGGTTTTGGTGCTAGTGTTGGTACATCAAACTCTATGCCCTAGGACCTCCTTTTATACACCAAGGAGTCCTAGTTGGCTTACAATACTTTCCTAAGTATCTAAAATCTTTTCTATAAACAACTAATACATATCATATAAGCAGTACTAACTAGCAGCATTAACTTGATATTCACTAGCAGTAGTAACTTCAAGCATATTTTCACTGGCAGCATTAACTTCAGCTGAGCAGTCTTAACTTTGTACTAGTAGTAGTAACTACTTAGCATATTTTCTTTGAAGTTCATCAGCAACACTAATATTCATTAGCAGTATTAACTGTGTACTAGTAGTAGTAAACACTTAGCATATTTTCTTTGAAGTCTCTAAGCAATACTAACTTCAGTTGAGCAGCATTAACACAAACATGAGCAGCAGTAATTCTAACAGCATCAAGAAGACTTTTAATCCCAACACATAGATTTCAAAACACCATTGTTAATGACAGAGATAAGGTGTTTTAGAGTAATTTCTAGCAATCATTGTTCAAAGTTTTGAAAGTCAAGCCGCAAATGTCAACAGCCTATCACCCATAATCTGATGGTCAAATAGAAGTGGTGAATAGGTGTCGTGAGTGCTACCTGAGATGTATAACGGTGGAAAAACCAAAGGAGTATACCTAGTGGATTTCGATGGCAGAGTTTTGGTACAACATAAACTTCCACACTTTTATCAAAACTACTTCATTTTAAGTATTGTATAGCCAAGCACCACTTGTTCATACATTTTATTTTGCCTGGGAAAGTAGTTTTAGAAGATGATGGAAAAGAATAGATGCAGGAAATGAGAAGCAAGAGGTGAGATCTCCAAGTTCCATTTAATGAGGGCACAAGAAAAGATGAAGAGCAATGGGCATACAAGAATAGAACTATCTAAACTTAACAAGGTGTGGTTTGAGTCTACTGAAGCTACAACCTTACAGAAAAAGTGACAGCCGTGACAAAGCTCCTACAACAAGCTCTCATACTAAGTTACAATGGGCTTATTTAAGATTGTGGAAAGAATGGCAGTGTAGCTTTAATAAAGTTTACCCAAGTGGAAGTCAAATCCACCCAATGTTCCATGTTTCACAGCTCAAGCTTTGTAAAGGAATCGTGGACAAACCTGGTGTTCTACCTATGTGTGACAACGAAGGACTTTTGTCTATGTTTCCATTAAAGATCACTGATAAAAGGCTTGGCAAGGTGAACAACAAAGTTGTGGCCTATGTGTTAGTGAGTGGTCAAATGGCAGTGAAGAAGAGGCAACCTGGAAGTTGTACTCAGAGTAGCTCAAGAAGTACCTGAATTTGATCAAGATAAAGTGCAGTTTGACTGTGGAAAGTCAAATTTTATGGGGGGTCAATTGATACGCGTCAAACATAGGTTTAAAAAAAAAAGACCCCGAGTCAACGTGCAAGGCGACGTGATGTAAGGTCCAAATCATTACAAAAACACAGGGAAAAGCATTAGCGAGTTTCACAAAAAGATTAAATCTTCTTATCTCTCAAATTCCGTTACACTTTGTGAATCATTGACTAATAAATAAGGGTTCAGTTCTTCCTCATTTGATCCCCTGTTTGTTAATCGAAGCTATTAGCTACGGATTACCTCTAATCCTTGGTTATTAGCCACTTACCTTCATTTAGCTCGTATCAGCTTATCAGCTTCCATGTTCCAGTCTCTGCAGATGCAAGTCACTTTTATATTTGTCAACCTATCTATAAGTGTTGGGTTTTAGAAGACTTTATAACTTACTGTTGTTGGTTCAACATTGGTGCGCTATGAAGATTTTAGTGTTTGTCTGATAAAGGATTAAAGAAATAAACGAAGTCCTTTAGTCTGTTAGAGTATAGTTAGTACTGCCGAATACATTAAATAAAGAACTAGCTAGTATAGTTAGTGCTGTTAGTAGTAAGTTAGTGCTGCTAGCATATAATAGTTAGTGCTGTTAGGAGATATGCATGAGTTAAATTAGGAATAGATATTGTTGGATCGTTTACTGAATAGATCTTAACCTTTAGCTTGTAAAGGGTTTGTTTCCTATTATATAATTCTAAAAACCACCATAATAAAATATGATTGAACACTATGTTGAATATTTGGAAACTAAACAATAGATGCTAAGAATAACCAATATTTAAGAAGCACAAAAGAACATAATTAACACTTGAATCTTCCTAGTTACATGATTACAACACGATGAATTGCAAAAAAGATCTCTACTGATCTGATGTATAACTATATCTACTAACTATTCCTAGGGTTTCCTTGTTATAGACTAAGGAAACCCAAATGGGCTTTACAAAATGCGTAGTAAATATCCAT
Organism: Tanacetum coccineum; assembly: GCA_026074375.1. Classification (NCBI taxonomy): domain Eukaryota; kingdom Viridiplantae; phylum Streptophyta; class Magnoliopsida; order Asterales; family Asteraceae; genus Tanacetum; species Tanacetum coccineum. The sequence goes on from BQNB010005562.1 coordinate 22,150, forward strand.
CATATCTTTTCCTAAGAATATCTCATGCATATCTTATAAACGGTACTAACTATTTTATACTAACGGTACTAACTATCTGATCAGTACTAACATTTTGTACTATCAGTACAAATTACAACTAGCGGTACTAACTAATATAACTAACGGTACTAAGTCAGGAATGCATAATTCCTAACAATCCTCCCCTAAACATGACTGTTGAACTTGTTTAACTTCATGTTTCTTTAGTGTGAACATCTTATAGACCATGAGGATGTATCCAAACACTCTGTCAAATCTTGATCTGATCTTTGATAATTTTGACATCTTCAGTTATCCACTTTTATCTGCAACATATCTTCTCAGCAACACAGCAACATCCAACTAAGTTGGCTTTGTAGTTTTTGGCAAACTACCAGCGATTAACGGATTTGATATTCCTTTACCAGTAGCCGTTTGCTCTGGGATAGCCAATTCTTCATTGTAAACAATAAGATGAATTGATAACCTTATAGTTTTGAGTAAACTATCAACTATCAACGGATTGAATTTTCCTTTACCAAAAGCCATTTTGCTATTGGAATAGTTAATCTTCATTCCAGTAACATGGTGCTAACTGATTAACCATAAGTTTTTAGCAAACATATCAGCTATCCAAACATATTGATTAGTCTTTTACCAGGAATTGATTTTGATTCCTGGACCTAGCCACTCTCTTAACTGTGAAGCAAGTTAGTTAGAGAACCATAACAATTTTTTGGTAAAAATTGTCCAAACCATAAATGGATTAAGAAAGTCTTTACCCGAAGTCGTTTGCTTCTGTACTGAGAGCAAATATTGAAGCTGTTAGACATGAAGAAATTGAATAGACCTGTGTTTTGGATGTTTAGGCCAACACCAAAACCCTCTCACTTCCATTAATACTTACTCTTCATAAGCAGTTGTCTTAAGAGAATCGTAACCAAATGTATGCAACAGTACATTCCCTCTTTCAAACTCCAATCCAAAGTCAAGCATTCTTTGCAACAATTCTTAGAGAGAGAGATCGCTGCTGTTCAACTAGCCATGTGGATGACTGTCCAATCCTTAACTCTATTATGCAAACTATACAACTTTCATACAGTCTCTATCTAAAAATCTCCCATTCTTGTTGATTATTCCAGGAAATCACCTTGATCATTTTCTTTTGTTGAGGATTCCATCATAATCTTCAAGTCTCCCCAAAGAATCAACTCAATACCTTTTATGGTGGTGATTTCTGATACTCTCTGCTATCATCAACCAAAACATATAAATGAAACAAATCCTGTCTATAAAAATATGTAGTAACCTTTCCAATTAATAGTAAATGCCCTTGAAATTGCCCATTAACATCTGTATACAACAAGGTAAATCACTGATCATAGTTGATGAAACCTTTTGTGCAACCTTAAGAAACAAAATGATTTTGTCTCCATAATCCTCACTATTTAATGTACTTTTCAAAATGTTAACAATCCTTAAACATTTCTGTGTTTCATAATGCATACATCCATCTGGTTTGTGGTCTTGGCCTTTTCCTATGTAATCATCTTCACATGACCACTCTTTCTTTTCTTTGTACCCTGCTCTGTCACTTCTTGTTCAGCAAGTACCTTTGTTGTGTCTTCTTCCCTTGGAGTCTCATTGATAACCCTATTCTTTTTAGGGTCTTTAGATTCTTCATTCATCTCCTTAATCTGTCTCTCATCCTCAGCAGAACCAATAGCAATAAAGTCTTTATTAGACCTTTTAACCTTTTTATATAGAACTTGTATTTCTTCAAAGTTCTATGTTCTTTCAAATCAGCATGCTCTTTCTCCTACATGCTTAATTAGGTCATATTTTGGTTTTCTTAGCTTAGTTCTTATTGGTGGTTTGCGTATCTGATTGGTACCAGCAGCTCTTTTTGAGCCAAAGTGACCTCCTTTGAGCAGCAATGAAGTATCATAAAGAAATTTGGCTCTCCGACTTCAACGTAAAAACGTTCTCCTTTCTGTCCTTTTTGAAGCCTGCAGCAAGAATCTATCACTCAATTCTATCTCTGAAATATCATCAAAATCATGTAAGAGAGCAGCTTTGTAGCTATTCTCATCTAAATTTTCAATCTCCCTTCCTGCATCCAATCCTCTTGCACCTTTCTGGCTATTTCTTCATCCTTAGCAAGCGGACCAAACTTTCTTTCAGCATTATCAACTCCCTCTGACTCAGCTTCTTCCTTAAGTACTTTCTTACCTTTGTCTTTGGGATTAATTTTAAGAAGAGGCTTCAATGTAAGTATTGATCTTGTTGATGCAAGCAGCCCTTGTCTATCTCTGAATCTTCAGCATCTTGAGCTCAACCACCTTTGATGTTACCTTATTTGGCTCATAGATACCAAAAACCAAGAATGTCTCATCATCTCTGAAAAACAGTTGTAAGGAGGGGGGGAGTAGTACTTTTCATCTGAAGTTTCCATCTTTTGCAGCAGTACCATCTATCAAGCTTGTCAGTACTAACTTCTACTTCTTTTGGCTTAGCGTTACTAACTTCAGCTTTGTCAGTACAACTTTTTGACTTGTTCCCGGAAACCATTCATCTGCTTGAGACGGTACTAACTTTCTACTTCAAATTACTAACTCTAAGTTTGTGTACTTATCCTTCTCTTCAAGCATCACAGAGCTTGTCCTCCCCCCCTCATCATTGAGCATCCTCCGGACTCTATGTTCCCAGTTGCGCAACATTCCATACATCATCAAGAACATCAAAAGGCTGGATCTTTATGCACTGTAGGTTCAGTTTTGGCATGTTTCCTCCCCTGTTTGGATATAGACTCCTTTTGCATCTACTTTGTCTTCAATGATTTCTTTCCTTCCAATCTTTGCTTTATGGATACACTCTTCATCTAAGCTTTATGATGTGTGAAATAGGTTTTGGCTTTCTTCATAAGCTTCTTGATATGTGCCCTTCAATGTTTAATTTTCTTTGGCTTTAATCTGAGACCTGTACATAAAGACACACAAAGATCATATACACATTAGTGGTCAGGAGGGCCATCCTCCATTTCCCTGATAGGGATTATGGCACTGGATGACTGACCACGTATGAATTCCCTACCATAACCCCAAGAATGGAATACAGGAATAGTAGGTGAAGGTTCTGGGAGATAGGACAACTGTGTCTCATGATTTGAGTCTGCACTTGGGTAAGGAGAAAGAAGGGATGTGGGGTTGATGTTCAGTTGTCCCTTTCTCTGAAGCTTCACCCTCACCTCATTGTTGAACCAACATAGATCAAACATAAGGTTGTGACATTGCCCTGAAAAATGTTTTCCCATTTTTTTAACCATAAAAGAGAAAACTTTATTAGTCAAAGCATTTAAAAAGGGAAGATGTGTCTAAAGGCACATGCACAATCTTTAGCCTGTTTATTCCAAAAGACTGAAAAAATCTATGGATACATAAAAAACTTTTTCTTAGCGATCCAGTGTCCTCATCATATACATACCATAATTTAATTTTAGAAAAATTAAATTCATATTATTGTGCTAAGCAAATGCACTGCTGTGGCAAATATAGTAGGAATTTGATCCCAAGGAAGTACTTTTAGAACTAATGCAGTGATTCATAGTATGAAAAAGAAATCTCCCACTAGTGGAGAAAAAAAGGCTTATATTAAAAGTTAAAACTGTATAGGTCCCCCTCCATAACCCATTAGATGAATAAGCACCAAATATAACCTTATAATGCATAGAATCTATCCCATCGCAATCAACAAAAAGAAGATCACTCTTATTGAAGGCCTATGAGATAGTTAACAGGCTTGCACAGCTACTTTGGCAGTAATTTAACCTAAGCATTAGTTGATTATTTTGGATTTAGCAACATTCAACTGTTCAACAAATGTAAGTAAAGACCTACAGGACTTACATTAGAGCTAGTACAATGGAGCTTCTTGTAAAAAGTCCTAACAATCTCATGAAAATCTGTATTCCCATCAGTCTTTTCCAAGTAAGCGACCATGTTGTGTTTAGCATAATATTCAAGAACAGCCATATTTGTAGAATTGATGATCGTCAGTGATTAAAAGATTAGGGTTGGTTAAAAGAGAGCGATTAAGAGAGATTACGTGAGTAAATTGTGCAATTAAGATGGGTTTATGAAGGTTGGACAAACCCAAAAGAAAAGAAACCGGTATAATTTACACTTTAGACCCTTGGCGGTATTTTCTCCAACGGCTTTATAGCGGTACTATCTTTGCCCAGCGGTACTAACTTTGCATTATCAGTACTAACTTTTGTCAACCAAAGAATGATCATGTCTGGCAACAAGAGTTCTTCAGTACCATCTATATCTCTTTCCAATGACTCTCTAAAACCCAAATAACTCCATGAAATTCATCACCATGGTCAAAATCCTTCTGCTTAAAATATTTCATACAAACTGTATAACAAATCATCTTGCCTCCCCTCAATTGTAGCTACAGATTTCTATAATCCATGCTAACCACCAAAAAAGTTAAATCTTGTGAACAATCAACTACTCCATTGGTGAGAAGGTCTGCAACATTATAATTAGTGTGAATCTTGATAACTTCTATCAGTCTTTTCTCATGGCAATCTCTTATAAAATGATATCAAATTTTAATATGCTTGGTCCTTGAATGAGCAACAGGATTCTTGATAACACTTATAGTGCTCTCATTATCAATATGGATTTTGGTGTTCATGAAATTGAAACCATAATCCATCATCTGATTTTGTATCCATAATACTTGCCCACAACAATTAGCAGTAACATATTTTGCCTTAGTAGTAGAATTTTGTGCCCCAAATAGTCTGCTTTTCTTACATTGTCCAATAATACAATCTTCTACCAAAACTTTGACAGCCACCTGTTGTGTATTTTCTGTTAAACTTGGTTGTTTTGCTCCTCCATAGTCCCAGTATCTGAGTAAAGCTTCAAGTTTAAAAGTGAATCCTTAGGAGAACCATAAACCTAATTTGGGTGTATTGTGTTGAGTACCCTAAAAATCCCTTTTTACGCATTTAAGTGATGAGGCTTATTAGGAGTGAACTTGAAATCTAGAACCAGCACAAACAGTCAAACATTATGTCTGTCCTTGTGCAGTTAAATACATTAAAAAGCCAATCATAGGAGACCTGTAAGACAAGTAGAATCGAAACATCTACTAACCATCTTCATCAATCCTTTACCAATTGTTTAATTAGACTCAATAGGAGTATAAGCTGTCTAAGAACATAAAATCAAACTTCTTTTAGAGATGTTCCACTATCATACTTGTCTTGACTAATTAAGATTCATCAGGTTTATTGCATCACTAAAGTCCCAAATGAGGGTTTTTCTCCCAAGAAGCTCATTTGGAATCAGTTTGTTGCATACAAATCTTTATTTCAAACCAGCTGTACACATAGACTTCTTTGTAGAACCAAAAATAATGTCATCCACATACACTTGGACTAACATAATGTCATTCTTTTTCTTCTTGATAAAACAATGTTTGTCCTATGTGTCCTCTCCAGAAACAATTATCATCAGAAAAGAAGAAATGTCTAATCCCAAGCTCCTAGGGGCTTGATGAAAGACCATAAAGAGCTTAATTCACCTATAGCTTTGTTTGGATGAGCAGGAATCAACAAATCCTGAGGATTGATGGACCCATATTACCTCCCTATTCAATAGTGCCAAAAGAAATGCCTTTTAAATAAACATTTGGTAGATATTAAATTTCCCCATATTGGTATGATGCAAAGGCTTAAAAATAACCTAATTGGCACAACCTGGTTCAAGCTGTGTTAAAAACCTCATCATAATATATTCCTTCCTCCTATCTAAACCCTTGTGCTACAAGCCTGGCTTTGTTTTTCACAACAATACTTCTCTCATCTCTTTTATTCCTGAAGACCTACTTTGGTAGCCAAATTACCATATTTTCCATATGGCAAATCAACAATACCGCAAACCTTCTATATATTTAAACTGTATCAAATCTCCCCCTCTTGCATTGCTTACTACCCAGCTTTCATCTTGTAAGGCTGTGATATATCTTGGGTACTTCCGTTCGGGAGAGAAAACATGCGAACAGGACAGTTACTGGATTGTCTTTATGATTTGTTTCTGTTTGATTTATAGAAGTAAGCTTTACCAAGCGTTGTACTGGAAGAAGCCGTTTAGGATCTTTTCCTCTATTGTTTGAACTAGTTGATTTATGATCTCCTAGAATTTGAAAAGCCTTTGGTTGAGTCCTTGTGAACCCTAGTGTTGAAATAGGACTAACAGCAATGATATATCCATATTGGTGAAAATCAGCCTCGCACGCACATCATCATCATCACAACTCACTGAATATCCATCATTGTGGAAAATGCATTTAACAACATCTTCTAAGTCCAGGCATATAAGTGATCAGTGGGTAGATTCACATTAGAGAGAGAATGCCAGTAAACAGGTTATTTGTATCCTCCAAGATAAACAAAATGATGAATCACCAGCATTTGTTCACCTTTGGGAGTACTAGCATCACTAATAAATAGGTTTTGTAGTTAGTACTAACATATACCTAACATACTAAGTTTGTTTAGTATTTGCTAGTCCTGGAGGCTGCCCGTCATTTGAGATGCAGTATTCCTCTTTTCTTCTTCAAAAGCTTGTCTTGTAGCATCATCCAGAGCTTTAGCAATCACTTCTTGAGCAATCATCTTCTCAAGTTCATCATGCAAGACTTGTTCATCTTCTGTCATCTGATGCTGTCCTTCCTTATCATCTTCTGAGTCTTGTACATCATTTGGTACTTATAGGAAGAACTTTCAAAGGTATTATTTCCATCATGTGCAGCAAGAGATCAACATCTTCATAGCTTGAAAAATCCTTGTCCTATGAGGTTGTAGTGGAAGTAGTATGTATTCCTGAGTAGGTCTTTTATCTTTTCCTGATGAACCTACAACATAAGAATCTTGTGTACCTTCATCTGCATTAGCCTAATTCTCTACACTAACAGGAATATAGTTTATTGAATTGGTGAGAAAATGAAGATCAAACATCTAATTAGGACTAGTTCCTATCACATTTGGTTGACCTTCAAGAAAATTGATGTGCAGATTCTCTTCTACCATTTTGGTCCTTTTGTTGTATACTCTAAAGGCTTTACTAGTGGTAGAGTATCCAAGCAAATAACCTTCATACACAGATATCCCATCAAATTTCCTAAGGAATCTAAGGAGTTTAAAATGTCAGGGGCACCCATAAAGTCTCATAAAACTATACTAGTTGAGTTACCTATTAATAGTTTCATAAGGTGTCTTATTTTGATGTTGTTCACTAAATACCCTATTCCAGTACACATCGCTCAGTATATTTACTGCCTCTGCCTAAAATGGGAATATGTAAAAAGTGAAATCTGCTAACAAAAGTTCTAGCTAGAGCTGCCTCAAATAGGGTCCCTTGGATTTTCCTTTTCTGCAACACCATCTGTTGTTGGATTCTAGCCACACTAAAACTCCCCTTTTTATTCCTTTCTTAGCACCAGATATTTCATTCATACATGGTTTCTTAAAAAACTCGTGTCCATTATCACATCTAATGAATTTAACATTATGAATCAATTGTTTTTCTAGCCTATGATAAAATTTTACAAAGGCGTTCACTTTTGCCACAAAATCATCCTTTGGTAGCTCAGAACAATACCTAAACTTAAATATCTGAAATACAACATTTCACAACTAAAACAGTACCTGTTTCTTGTTAATACTTTCTACAAGACATGTCCCAAAAAAAAAAAAAATAAATACAAGTCCATTATGAAGTAATTCTAGGGGCTTTCTGATGCTTCTGATTCAACTTTTGGCCTTACAGGAGGCCCTTAATGTCTTACCCTTCTTGCAGGCAACACAATGTGGTCATTCATAAAAACTTTTAAGGTAAACCTCTAACTATGTGACCTTAACAAGTTTGTATATATTTTTGAAATACCACATGACCGTAATCCTCATGTGTCCATAATTTAGTAGCCAACACTGTGCATTTGCAAATAAACAAGTTATAACCTCTAGAGGGAATAGATGTTCTTTAATTCTAATCTGTACACATCATCCTTGTCTAGGAGCTTCTAAGAACCAACTGACTTTCAACAATGAATCTTAAAGCTAGGAGACAAGAAAACGCATTCATCCCCATTAAAAAGGACACTATTGTTTCTTGTCACAACATTTGGTGAACAGAAGAAAAGGTAAACTTAATTTAAGCATACAAAGTAAACATCATCAAAGTCTACAATAAACGGTTTCTCTGATTTTATACCTTTACTTACCCGTTATTTAACCTCATTATTGGGGATACAAACTTTCCCAAAAGCCACAAAGCCGTCCATTGTAATCCTTCATCTCTGAAAGATAAGCTTTGTTTCCAGTCAAATGGCTAGAGAACCACCAATCCGCACCACTGCATGATCCAGCAAGCAAATCTCAGGATTCCCTACACAAAAATTATAGATAAAAGTATCTCTTAGGATCAAGCCATTGCAGACTTGAAAATCCCTTTTGGTCAACATACTCCCAACCTTCCTTGAGCCTGAAATGATCTACGTCATTTGAACACGAAATCCAAGTCATTTTCCCTTAGGCCCCTTCCAAGACCAACCTGACTTTTAAGGGTCGAGTATCCATCTTACCCTACCATATCAACTAACTACAGCTCTTTGACCCAGCAGAATCCGATATTTTTGCACCCAAAACATTTTAACATCTTTGTTTAAAGTCTTTAGTTCTAAAGTTGTTTTGTGTAGAAAAGACCCTTGATATGTGAATAAGAACTCTTGGTCCACATTGCCCAACTCTTGGTAAATTGGTCAAGTAAGCACCACTAGTTTATGCTATTTTTGAGCAAATTTGTCCCAACAGTACTTACCAGCCTAGCAGTACTAACTGTGCCTAAGCATTACTAACTTGTGAACTGCATCTTTTCTTATTATCTTTAACATGAGTAATCAAACGTACTCTATATAGAACACCTAATGGACCAAAAGTCATTTTCTTAATTGAGGGTATTTTTAAAAATTTTGATGATTAACCCTTTTTAGTATTATCCCATACTGGTTTGTCTACCCTTGGACCAGTATTGACCACAGTTTTCAGCTTAGGTTCTTGACTCTTTTTGTCATGAAAATTACAATCTTTGATCAAATGGTCAGTACTTTTATAGACAAAGCAAGCTTTTATTTTCTTAAAAACCAATTCCATGTTTCAGCGAAGTTTGGACCAATTTTATGCAACTCTAGTTTAAACTATGTTGACTCTCATTAGTCTTAACAGGACTAACTGTTTTTTCACTTCAAACACATAATCTTCCTCACTTAGATTCAACTCCACAATATAACTTTATCTCTGTTAACTGATTCAAAAGACTGTCTTAGATTTTTTAGTATTTGCGTCGATTTTTTTACCTCAGCCTCACTATTAGTTTAGTAATATAATGATCAGTTTTTATTTTGACTCAAATTATACTCTTTCCAAATGGCATATTCATTGTGCTAAACCGTGCAAATGAATATGTCAGCTCTGAGGTTAAGAAAGTATCCAGTTATAGGAGGGGGTAATAGCAATATACTCCATCTGCTTAGAAGACCAATCATTACTGCGTATGGACTCTTCACACAGATCTGACTTCAGAAACACTCAAACTAAATCCACTATCCGTTCATAATTGTTGCACATTTCTATTCAATGCTTGTGCCATATCCTAAACCAGTTTTTATCTTCTATCACTCATATTAGACTGTTGAGTAATTCAATCTAGATTCTTTGATGATACATTCCCATTTTCTATCTAAGTTTCACTCCATCTCTTTCGCTTAACAACTTTTTCTTAACTCAGTAGTTAAGTTTTTGTTAATTTAATTTCTCTACAACTTAAGCATATAGTTTATTGAAACTCATATTTATCCCCCAAGCCATTTCATTCTTTATCATTTCCAAGAATTCTAGATTCTAGAGATTCAAAGCAAACTTCTAACCCTGAAAATCTAGTCTCTCTGCTATTTTTTCTCTTTCACTATCAAAATTACTTTTGAGAGTAATTAAAAGAATCAATACATTAGGTTTAAACATTTTTGTACCTCATTGTCAAAAGAACCTTGCTTGAGCATGAAGGAAGAGAGTTGTCACTTTAAAGCATAGTTAGACTGGTTTCTATTTTAAATCATTACTACAGTCATATCCTCCTAAACCATCTGAGCCACCAGTGCCTGTGATGAAGATTCATATTTGGGTTTTTTTATTTTTTTTTTTTTTTTTTTTTTATAATATGCATTGCTCCTGCCATTGTGTAACCATAAAACTTTTTTTTACATTGATCCCTTCCAGATCTGTATTCCCCTACAAAATTGCCCTTATTAAGTACAGTTGTAGCACTCAATTTTTAGATTTATATCATGTGAAACAGGTCGATGTTATTGAAATCCATGTTTTCCTTCCTTCTTCTGAATGATTTTCCCTCACTCTGACAGTCAACATAGCCACCTGCCATCTAGATTTCAATTCTTCCAAGTCATCCTTCATTAAATCTGCTGAAATATCTTCATTTTCAAGTGAGGATTGGGTTGTTGGTTTGTGCAAATAAGAGCATGCCTTCATCATGACCCATGGGGTAGATGAGCTTGTACTAATTTCCACCATCAGTAACTTATACCCATAAAGTCTCCACTGTCAATGACTAACTTCATTAGATACTGCTAGTGTTCTCAGAGTGAAAGTAAATGCCAAATTCAGTGTATAGCCAAGCACCACTTGTTCATACATTTTATTTGCCTGGGGAAAGTGTTGTGGAAGATGTGGATAGAACGATGCAGGCAAGAGAGCAAGTGGTGGAGATGCTCAAGTTTCATTTAATGAGGGCACAAGATATGATGAAGAGCATGGCAGACAAGAACAGAACTGATAGAAACTTTAAAGGTGGTGTTTGAGTCTACCTGAAGCTACAACCTTACAGGCAAGTGACAGCTAGACAAAGCTCCTACAACAAGCTCTCAGTTAAGTACTATGGCCATTTAAGATTGTGGAAAAGATTGATAGTGTAGCTTATAAGTTACCCAAGTGGAAGTCAAATCCACCCAATGTTCCATGTTTCACAGCTCAAGCTTTGTAAAGGAATCGTGGACAAACCTGGTGTTCTACCTATGTGTGACAACGAAGGACTTTTGTCTATGTTTCCATTAAAGATCACTGATAAAAGGCTTGGCAAGGTGAACAACAAAGTTGTGGCCTATGTGTTAGTGAGTGGTCAAATGGCAGTGAAGAAGAGGCAACCTGGAAGTTGTACTCAGAGTTGCTCAAGAAGTACCTGAATTTGATCAAGATAAAGTGCAGTTTGACTGTGGAAAGTCAAATTTTATGGGGGGTCGATTGATACGCGCCAAACACAGGTTTAAACCCGAGTCACGTGCAGGGCACGAGTGAAGTCCAATTCAGTTACAAAACACGAGGGAAAAGCGGTTAGCGAGTTTACTTCCTTGTTTCCTAGTATGAATAGTTTATTTCCCTTTCATTTGTATTCATTCACTAAAAAGATTTTAATCTCTTCTCTCTCAAATTCCATTACACTTTGTGAATCATTGACTAATAAATAAGGGTTCAGTTCTTCCTCATTTGATCCCCTGTTTGTTAATCGGAGCTATTAGCTACGGATTACCTCTAATCCTTGGTTATTAGCCACTTACCTTCATTTAGCTCGTATCAGCTTATCAGCTTCCATGTTCCAGTCTCTGCAGATGCAAGTCACTTTTATATTTGTCAACCTATCTATAAGTGTTGGGTTTTAGAAGACTTTATAACTTACTGTTGTTGGTTCAACATTGGTGCTGCTAGTGAAGATTTAGTGCTGCTGAGAAATATTGAAGAAAATAGACTAAGTCTTTAGTACTGTTAGAGTATAGTTAGTACTGCCAGTACATTATTAGTATTGCTAGTATAGTTAGTGCTGTTAGTAGTAAGTTAGTGCTGCTAGCATATAATAGTTAGTGTTGTTAGGAGATATGCATGAGTTAAATTAGGAATATATATGCATTATCTCCTCACACGTTTTGTAAGCCCATTAGGGTTTCCTTGGTGTATAAAAGGAACCCTAGGCATAGTTAATATAGACAGATCTATAGAGATCAATTAGCAATCATAGCTTGTAACCTAGTACGATTCAAGTTATAATATAAAGTGTGAGTTTGATAGAAGATCTTTTGTGTTTTTCTTAATACTGTTCTTCTTAGCATTGTTGATTAGTTTTCGCATAATCAATAGTGTTCAATCAGTGTTTCATTATTGTTGCTTTGGATTTATCTAAGGTAACAAACCCTTTGCAATCTAAAGGTTCAAGATCTATTCAGTAATGGATCCAACAATAAGATTTCTGAATTATCTTCTGTATACGAGACACACTTTACCATAATTTCCCATGCTCTAGTAGCCCTTTCATATTCATCAAAACTAAACATACTTCATACGTAGCTTCAAGCTCAGCTAACAAAATGGCTGACATGTTCAATGGCTTGGAAAAAACACAACAAATTATTCCTTTCTCGTCTTTTAAACACAACAATTGTTGTATCAAAAGTATTGATTCATAAAATCAAAACCACAACCAATCATCTTCTACAAGATCCTAAATCAACCTTAAAAACACAACATTATCCATATAAATCATCTAAATATTGTTTCAAAATTATTTTCTAAAACCTAATCTCTATCTGTAGATACAAGCACTTATGTTTTACATTTTCACAGTTCATCACACAACAATATGCAAAAAGCTACTCTATCAAAACCTCCAGCCAACAATTTGAACAAATCAACAGGTTTTCACAAAAATCTATAGGTATTGTATGTGATGTTTTTAACATATTAGTTAAATATTTACTTACTGCATTATGAGTTAAAAAACATTGATGACATGGTAAGAATAAAAAAATAGCATGTGGGCACATTGATGTACTTTTTGTTTTGAATGGTTATTGGGTATGTTTGGCGAAATAGGCTGGGGCTTGGGCTTGGGATTGGGCTTGGGCTGGAGCTGGGTCTAGGGCTTATATTATAAGCCAAAATTGAAATTTGTATTTTTGTAAACTTGATTGGCAAATGGGCTAGAGCTGGAGCTTATTATTGCAAAATTACTAAAAAAGACATAATTAATTTAGTTTTTGGTATATGCTAGATAGTTTTGTGGGTAAATAAGTAATTTACGGTTCAAAATCCTTGGGCTAATGTTTTTAGCCCCTTTTATCGAGTTGCGGCTTATAGAGACTTATGACTTATAAGTCTTTTCATAAGCTCACATGAAAATGAAACTTATTTTATAAGCCAACTTATTTTAAAAACCCAATCCCCGATAAGCCCCTTACCAAACATACTCATATGAGTTACTCCATTATGACACTTGAGTTTTACACTCTTTGCTGGACAAACCGTACACTGTTATAAACTGTAGTACTAGTATAATTTAAAATAACATTCTTCGATGATACAAGCTAACTATATAATCTCTAGAGTTAATTACATAAATCGTCCTTGTGGTTATGCCCAAATTGCATGTCTCGTCCTAAAAAGGCAAAAATTACACTAGTGGTCCTCGTGGTTGACCATCCCTTTGACCCTAATCCCATCCATTTTTTTCGTTAAGTTTCCGTTTTGTTAGGGACATAATCGTCCGTTCACTTAATTGATCACCTAACTTATAGAAAGCTTGACTATCTTTGACTCTTTTATTCCATACCTCGTCCCTTTTTCTTCCCCTCCCTCTTACACATGCAATCCCTGAGCTTGTTCTTCATTGACTGATCATGGTGAAGATAAGTTTTGATTTGAATGAGCCTAAAGATAGCTCAAACACTGATGAAGTTGCACAAAATGGTAAGAACATAGTCCATTTTCATGTTTATTTAAAATTATTATGGAGCTTTTTAGAGAAGGTACAATTGTTGTTAATGTTACATGTTTATAACTATAGGTGGTACCCCTAAGTCAATCACATTTGTAATCCACCATGACGGGTGCTTTACACCAACACCTACTAGGTCTTACGTTGGTGGACAGGTATCATCGGTTAATGTTGTTGACATTGATGAGTTTTGTTTACATGACCTTAAAGATATGGTAGTTAAACTGGGTTATGGTGTAGCAGACTTAATGTACTACCATTTTTTAAGACCAAGATTAGGCTTAGATTATGGTCTGCACACTTTGAATGTTGATGATGATGTGTTAGAGATGGCAAAGTATGTTAAGGATAATAAGATTATTTTGGTGTATGTTGAACATGGAAGTAGTAATGTAGATTCAAGTATCTTTGTTACACCTAAGAAGGGAGTTGCAATAGCAGTTGATAATCATTTAACAAAGGCTCCTATAGAAATTGATAGCAGTCCTGATGTGAATAGGAATTTAACACCTATGTGTCATAGGAATTTGACAAAAGAGTGGGAACAAGTTAGCTCTAAGTTATTAAGCATTGATTAAGTAATGAAAAGTTTGAGTAAAAAACAGCATGCTAGTTTTGTGGAAGGACCAGAGAGTGTTGATGATCCTTTTGAAGATCTTGATGAGATACTAGGTGACTATGCAAACACTGGGAAGTAGATCACTGGGGATGAGATCACTAAGAAGCATATGGTAGTTCATGTAGGTAACAGTTTTACAGTTGATGATGTGCTTGACTTGCAGATGCTATTTGAGACAGAAGGGGTTGGTCCTATTAGAAAGTTCAAAGAAGTGGAGGTGGATGCAAATAATGAATCAGAAGAAGAGAGTGACACAGAAGGAAGTGATACAAGTGGTAGTGATTCAGAGGATTTGGATTATGATCCAAAGCATGATCAAGTGTTTGATGATGATGAGCATATAGTTGAAGATGTTCCTTTAAGTATGAATAATTTCAGTTTCACTGCAGACCCTAGACATGATTTAAGTATAGGTGCTGTTGAGGTTCAAGAACATGATATAGATGTCATTGATTATGACTCATTTGGCAGTGACTTAGATGATGAAATTGATTCTTAAAGGAGAATTCAACTTAGGGAATTAAGAAGAATAGTCAAGCAAAAAAAATAAGGGTCCCAATAAGTATTACTTCAACTTAGAGCAGCAATTTTCTACTAAGTAAATTGTGACAAGAAGAGTTAGGAAACATTCAGTTGAAACTAGGAGAAAGCTAATAATGGTAAAAAAATGATAAAGAAAGGGTGAGAGTTAGATGTGAAGGCACAATTCCAGCCTTGGTCCCTTATGTTGCTAGTGATACTGATATGGGCAAAAATGTATTTTCTCAAACAAAAGTTGGTTCAGTCATTATAGAGAACAGCATTAGTGGCAAGCAGAATATTTTAGGTAAAGACAAAACATACCATGGGAAGGGTAAAAAGGTTAATAAACAAAAGAAAGAAGACAAATACTCATGCCCTTAGACATGCTTGTGGCATACACTAATGAAGGCCGATGGGAGGTAAGAACATTAATTGAAGATCACAACTGCATACAATCAAGAGAAATTAAAGCATGTACATCTAGGTTTCTTTCAGATCATATTATCAAAACACTTGCTACTAATCCTGATATTCCTGTGAGGGCAGTTCAAGATCAAATGCAGAAACAATTTGATGTGGGAGTCTCAAAGATGAAAGCTTTTAGGGCAAAGAGAATTGCAACTGATAAAATAACCGGCAGTTTTAGGGAGCAGTATTCACTGCTTAGAGAATATGCCCAAGAATTGATTAATTAAAATCCAAGCACAAATGTTAGGATTGATGTACAACAACAACCAAATCCAGAGTCTCTGATAAGAACTTTAAAAGGGTGTATGTGTGTTTGGGAGCTCTGAAACAAGGTTTTAGAGCTTATGGCAGAGAAATCTTAGGATTAAATGGATGCTTCATGTTAGGTCCTTAGCCAGGTCAAATACTAACAGTAGTTGGGGTTGATGCAAACAATAGGATTTATCCAGTAGCATAAACAATAGTTGAAGCAAAAAGTAAGGCATCTTGGTGTTGGTTTTTGAACTTGCTTGGGGAGGATCTTGGTATAGAAGCCAACTTCAATTACACTTTCATTTCTGATAGGCAAAAGGTACACATTTTATTGTATAATTTGTCATGTGTTTTATGTAAACTGAGAACATGTACAGTTTTAATCCCATCCTTAACTTTAACTATCCACAAGGACTTATACAAGCCATTTCATCTGTGTTTCCAAGTGCTGAACACAGGTACTGTGTTAGGCATATTCATGAGAATATGAAGTCGTAGTTTAAAGGAGGTATGTACAAGGAGATGCTTTAGAATGCAGCCAAAGCCACTACTGATGGTGAATTCAACAAAAAGATGGGTAAGCTCAAGTCGTACAATTCTGTTGCTTATGATTGGTTGATGAAGATTCCAGCTGAACAATGGAGCAGAGCCAATTTTTTAGGTAATTAACTAACTCACACTGGACAAAACCATATTAATAATTGGTCGTATGCTTATATAGTGTGTGATTTGTTTAACAAGCAGAGCCAAATGTGATTTGTTTTAAAAAACATTTGTGAGGTGTTCAATAGGCAGTTAGTTGATGGCAGAGATCAACCCATCATTACTTGTCTGGAATATATCAGAGAGTACTTGATGAAGAGGATTGTAGTAGTTCAAAAAGTGATAGCTAAGACAGTTGGACCACTTACTCCTTCTGTGATAGCCATGTTTGATGTTATCAAAAAATGGCTACTAATTGTTCAATGGAATGGAGGTTATTTATATCAAGTAAATGGGCCTTACATGGATCAGTGTGTTGTTAACATGGATACAAAGGTGTGTTCTTGTAGGAAGTGGGAGATAACTGGAATACCATGTAAACATGTTGTGGCTGCAATATACAACATGTCTGAGAATTCAATGGGAGTTGGTATACCTGAACTTTGGGTTCATGCTGCTTACAGACTTGAAACATGGTCACATGTATACTCATTCAAGATCAACCCACGTAATGGCAGGGAGATGTAGCCAGTAGTTGAGTCTACAACAGTTTACAAACCCTAAGTTGGCAGGCCACCAAAGAAGAGGAAGAAGTCATATGATGAGATTGCAAGTGAAAGTTGTTCATCGGGCAAGCTTTCTAGGAAGGGCAATTCGGTCAAGTGTAGTAAATATGGAAATTTGGGTCATAACACGAAAGGCTGTAGGGGTCAAGGTGGTGCAAGTCAAGCTGGTGGTTCAAGTCAAGCTGGTGCAAGACAAGCTGTTGGTGCAAGGAATGTCTCTGGTCAAGCTGCTGGTTCAAGTCAAGCTGGTGCAAGACAAGCTGTTGGTGCAAGGAATGTCTCTGGTCAAGCTGCTGGTGCAAGAAATGCCTCAGGTCAAGCTGGTGGTTCTAGTCAACCCAGTGCAGCACCAAGCACAGCAACTGGTGCAAGGAATGCCTCAAGTCAAGCTGCTGGTGCTAGTCAATCTAGTGCAACACCAAGCACAACAAGACAAGGACCAACTCAACATAGTGCAAGGCCTAGGCAAGAATTTAAAGCACCAAGACCAGCTCTAAGTTCTAGATCACAAAGAATGAACAAGAAAACTGCCAGCAGACAAAGCCCAAGAAAATTGTCATATTAGTTTAGTTATTATGCAGTTGATCTTTGAACAATATGAATTCTGTTAACTTTCATGTAATTTGGATTATTATTATTAACTCTAGTTGTCATGTAATAACTCTATGTTTGGTTAACTCTGCATTAGAAGTATTAACTCTATGTTTGGTTAATCGTGTTATGTTTGCTGAGTTTGACCTTCTAAAGTCCACTGTCATGTAGTGTACATCGTTGGTTATTTTCCTCAGTTTGACTATTTTTAAGGTCAAACAGGCTCATTGATTTTGGTCATATTGCTTTGTTTGACCTTCTAAAGTCATGTGACATTTAGAGTATGTTTTGGTAAACATTTAGAGTGTATATTATGTTGCTAATGTTACTGAGTTTGACCTTCTAAAGTCAAACAGGGTTGCTTTATACAACAAAGCCAAATGCTAAACAAAACAAACAATGTATATAAAAGAGACCAATTTCCATTACTGCTATACCAAAACCATTGGTTCTTACATAAACAACATCAGACAACAACAGACAAGATCATCTAAGATCATAGACACAAACCTACATAATTAAACTACAACTTTCATCAAAGTACACCAAAAGAGAACCACTAAACAACCACTAGACCTGAGATAAAAGTAGGAAAAAGGCAAATGACAACCAACTAAAAATCAAATACTTCTTCAAGTTCCTGTTTGCTTGCACAAGCACCGTTATATCAGCTTCCATCCTATTCCTCACCCTTAACAAACCCGGTATTATCATCAATGCTCTTTGACACATGGGGGAATCCACCCAGTCAAAATAAATACAACGTTCACCATTGATCTGTGGGCATGCAAGGAACCTACGACATGGATTAGTATCAGTCCATGATGTTCGGGTGACTGCAAGATACCCTGTATTATCATCAATGCTCTTTGACACATGGGGGGGATCCACCCAGTCAAAATTAATACAACGTTCATCATTGATCTGTGGGCATGCAAGGAACCTACGACCTAGATTAGTATCAGTCCATGATGTTCGGGTGACTGCAAGATGCCCACAAAAACATAAGGTCATTGATCATAAGGGTTAAGGTTCTTTGGAGTAGTTTTTGATCGGGTGAATTGGAATAAATGAGGCGAGGTATCGACTGGGAGTTATAAGGTGGAATTTGATAGGAGATGGGTGGTAAAGAAGTAGGGTAACATTGTTAGTTTGTGGGGTATTATTAATGTGAACGGACGATTATGCTTCCGACGAAACAAAAACTTAACGAAAAATGGATGGGATTAAGGTCAAAGGGTTGGTCAACTCATTTTTGTCAACCACATGGACCACTACTGTTGTAATTTTTGCCTTTGTAGGACGAGACATGCAATTTGGGCATAACCACAAGGACGATTTATGTAATTAACTCTAATCTCTATCGTGTAATTACAGTTTGTAAGTTGGTGTGCCTGTTATGTGCAAGCCTAACATTCATCAAAAGGCTCGACGATGCATCGGTACTAGGCTTCAAGCTAATGACAGGAACAAATATAATTGGAGCTAAGATAATAGCCTGTGATAGTGATAGAGTTGGTAGCATTTGTGTAATAACGTGGATGGCCATTCACCTGTCACAAAATAAGATGCCATTTAAGCCAAACCGTAGATACTTCCCTATTTCTGTGTGTTTTGCATTGACCATCAATGAAAAACAAGGCCAAATATTGTCCCAAGTTGGGTTGTTTCTCCAATGACCCATTTTAGCACACGAACAATTATATGTGGCAATTTCAAGAATAAAGACCAAGAAATGATTGAAGATCCTATATTGTGACAGACCGAAAATACACCAATTATATGACCAATGTAGTTTACAAAGAAGTTTTATTTCAAATTTCAAAATGAACACGTTTAACTTTTTCTTATTGACATCTCATTCACTTTTTTGTGTATATCGCTAAATCATTTAAGGTAGTGTTTAATAAAGACTTAATGAGTCTTAGATGATGTTTGATAAAGACTTAATTGACTTAATATGAAAAAAACTAAATTGATTAAGTCATGTGAAAATTATTTGTTTGTGACTTAATAAAGAAATATGACTGAAAATATTAAGTAATAAAACTGAGACTGTCTGTATTAAGTCATCTTTTAATTAAACATGACTTAATAAAAAAAATTAACAAACAAGTCTGCTTGAAGTTAACAAATGACTTTCTATGAAAAGCCATGATAGGGAGGGTCTTCATATTAAGTCCATGACTTATATAATAATTTTACATTTTTATCCTTTT
Organism: Tanacetum coccineum; assembly: GCA_026074375.1. NCBI lineage: Eukaryota > Viridiplantae > Streptophyta > Magnoliopsida > Asterales > Asteraceae > Tanacetum > Tanacetum coccineum. The sequence goes on from BQNB010005562.1 coordinate 41,999, forward strand.
AGTTATTCACATACAATCTCACATAACTGCTTTTCAGGGTATAAAAGTAATTTTCTTTAATTCAGACACTCTATTCAGCACATAAAACAAACAGTCATATATCTATAAACAAACAGACAACATATATTTAGACAGACACTTTAATTTTACAGAACTTAATAAAAAAATTAAACAAACAAGCCCTAAGTTTATCAGTTAGTAATTGTATGTTCGTATTATATTACGTTCCGTTACTATTAGTATTTGAAAAGCATAGTCATGAAGCTAATTAGTCCATTCGAGCAGGCCATGAAGCTTTCTTTCATAAAAATAAGAATGACAAAACAACCATTAATATACAAAGTGTAAGAACACTTAAATAGTTAATTGACAGTGAATGAACTGAGTAAAAATTTGACTTGGTACAAAATGAACAAAAATCATCAATAAACAAGATCCTAGATATGTTAAGTTGGAATATATAAAGAGGCCTCGGAACAACAAAACCAGGTAGTGCTCTATATTCCAAACAAACTCATGCCACACCAGGGCTATTGTTGCTGCACAGATAAGGCTATTTTCGCTGCAACAATGATTTTACATCGGCATAGGGACTGAGATAGTAACAGAGGGATTAGGCTGATGGGACAATTTCACCCCTGTAAATTGAGGAATATCGCCCTGCTTTTGTGTGAAATTTGGTAACCATTGCCATATTTCTGGTGGTACACATCTCACTTCCAGTTCCATAGGTAACTAAATCAAAACAAGGCAAATCATCAATATATACTACTTAGACTGATTTCTACCAACTGTTGCACAAGTTAAAAGGAATTTTGGATTTACATTTCTTAACTTGTCGCAGGCTTGCACCATGTCCCTTTTGCTGTTGTAAACTACCAACCCCATGTCTCCCATGGCTGTAGGCCGTCGTTACCATCTCCCCGTTCAACCTAAACGTTAAGCCCTTGAAGCAGGCAATCTGGGTAAGGTAGTCTCATTGATTCCATTTATTTGGGATCCTTCTTGATAATTAAGCTTTGATTATAAATCAGTTGCAACAATGATAACTAAGGAGATTATAAACCATGTTTGACACTCGTTGATCAATGGAATCAAGCTACAATTAGTTTTTACACGAATCCTCATAACTGCTTTTTTTAGTGACATGCTTCATCTCAGAGACGCAAACATGAAACAGATGAAAACCAACATGTAGCTAATACAGCCACCAGCTGAGATGACTCCATTCTTTTGTTACAAAACTATAAAGTCACAAGTCTACCAAATGACAATAAGAGACGTTTCCTAGTAATTTTCTCTTACCATACACACAAACAAGCATATATAATGAATATCAGCGTCCGAAGACGCTTCTCAAACCAGTTTTTCAAATGAGCAAATTATCCATACAGCTTAACAGGATCCAAAACAGATAAAGACTCATTAACAGTATAACGAAAACGAAAGTTACAACTGACATTATTGTCTTGCCAAGACCTATAGATGAGAAACCCTTAACCTCATAGCTCACACTTATTGTTGTGCACATTGTACCCTCTGTGCACCACCACCGTGCATGTCATCGTCTTCATCGTAAGCTTCTTGTTGAGCTTGCTGTTGTTTCCTTCTCATCTCCTCTTCAATGTTGACATCATGCAGAGTTGTCTCCTCACATTCATCCAACTCCATGTCTGTCATCTGCATTGAAGGCCTAGGTGGTAGCACTCCCTCCAGTGCCTTGCACTGCTCGGGGGACAATGATTCCGGGAACTCCACAGTGAAGTGAATGTACAACTTACCCCTCATAAATGGTCTCTGGTACATTGGCATACCCTCGTCATTTATTGCCTTGAATTGATCTATAAAACAATAGAAGGAAAAGTATTAGCAAATATACACACACAAATCAGCAAAAACAACACACCAATCAAAAACAGAACCATAAAAACAACAATCGCCGATTGTCAGCAGACTGCTTAGTTAATCAAGACGCAGTTTGAAATAGAGCAGGTACTTGATGCATACTTGAAACGTTAGAAGCACCCCCAAAGGTGCTATCAAGTTATGTATTTACAATGCAAACAACAAAACAAATACAATTAGAACATGGTTAACTTATTCTACAACAATTTGATAGACCACTTTAAAAATTGAGAAAGCTGAGATAATTCAGGCTTACCCACACCTCCAGGTGAGATTTGATGAGAAGCTGTTCAATTCTCCAAATAGAGTTAGATAAACTGGAACCCACAAAGCGCCTCTGTTAAGCTCAGTGTGTGCTCAACAAAGATGTCATCACCCTTTCGCTTAAACTTAGGGTGCTCCTTTTGTTGCAAGACAAAGACGATATCTCCAGTAACAGTGTCCGGCTGCAAAACACAATCGAAGTCAGATAACAGTACAACAATATAAATGAATAAAAATAGAACAAGGTGTCAAGCTTACAGCTTCATCAGCCTCTCCAGGGAATGTAATTTTCTGCCCATTCTGCATGCCCTTCTCAACATGGACCTCAAGAACCTTCTTCTCCTGCACTACTTTCTCACCCTTGCATTGTGTGCACCGATCCTTATCATTGATGGTTTCTCCAGTACCCTTGCACTCGTTACATGGATGTTGCATTTGCTGAATCATAGATGGGCCAAGATGCCTGATTGACACCTTCATTCCAGAACCTTGACAGCCGGCACATTTCATTGAAGCACCTGACTTTGACCCCTTGCTGCAAAAATTACAACTTCAGTTAGACAACATAATAAGATACGAGTATATTACAAGTAGACCCTAAATAGTAAACATGATTTAGCTCTTACCCCTTACACTTGGAGCAAAGTACGCTACGTGAAAGAGAAAGCTTCTTGGATGTCCCATTATAAAGATCCTCGAGAGACACTTTGAGTGGATGAACAACATCTTCTCCCCTACGCTGTCTTCGTCCCCTGCTGCTACCACCACCGAAAGGACTACCACCACCGCCAAAGAAAGATTGGAAGATGTCAAATGGGTCGTGACCACCACCGCCACCGCCCATTCCTTCCTTCAACGCATCCTCACCATACTGATCATAAATCTCACGCTTCTCTGGGTCACTCAGTACCTCGTATGCTTGGGCGAGCTCTTTAAACTGTAAGAAAGATTGTGGTGATATTAACGTCCAGTAAAAAAGTCTACTTTACAAGAAGCTGACACAAATGCAGCATGTGGAAAAACATTTAGGTACTTGAGTTACACTTGCAAACGCTTAACCAGCTCAAACTTACTCAAAAAGCTACTCTTAATTCGCACCAAGTCTTAAAGGTAGCTAATTTATCTTAAATTACTAAATTAGCACTTCAAAAACTATAACCAGACACAAACTGCCATAACATTATTCTATACAGTACTAAATAACCAACTTATCTTAGCATTCTTTGAAGTTGCAACAAAAAATTCCAAAAAAAACACAAATTTTAAACTAAATTATATAATCAACGTCATAACACAAACAAAAAGATTTACATATACTGCGCGCTAAGAAACGTATATTTAAGTAGTCAAACACATAACAGCCTAGAAACTTATAGCTCAGCAAATAAACTAATAGTGATTTAAAAACCTATCAACAATTCATATTGCATAATATAAACAATAAACACCAAATTATTCAGTGTCAATAATTCAATATCCTAAATCTCATCCACATATAAAAACCCACTATCAATAATCAATTACCTAAACATATCATCAATTGTGCACAAATCGATCTAATTTTAACCAAATAAGCTCAATTTCACCTAATTATTAAATCAAGAAACAATCTTTAACACAAATCGATCTAATAAAAACATAATATATACCTTCTCAGGGTCTCCACCTTTATCAGGATGATTCTTGATAGCAGCTTTACGATAAGCCTTCTTCAACTCATCAGCTGAAGCACTCTGTGGGACCCCCAAAACCTCGTAGTATTTTGTATTATCGCTCTTCTTAGGTGCTCTTCCAAACATCTTTTCTTATTCTTCTTCGATCTTATTCAATTAATCAATTACAAATCTAATTACACAAACAAACAAAATCAAATCAGCATCCGATATTCAGATCTAATAATTGATTACAAATAGTTAATTAATTAAAGAACAAGATCATACCTGTGAAGAAGAAGAAGAAGAAGTAGATCGAATAAGGGAAGGGAAGACTTTTGAGTTTGTTGTGTTAGTTCGGCGATAGAAAGAAAGAGGGTTTAGAATAAAGGGATGAGTTGTTATTTATTTATAGAGATGTAAATATAGACGGTTGAGATTGTTTTGTAAAAGATGGTAAGAAAGAAGGATCTAGAATGGACTCGTCGTGTGTGGTTCTTTTCCATCTACTTGCCACGAGGCTACGAGTGTTCTTTCCTTTTTTTACGAGTGATATATACTGTGTATTGTTTTCGTCTGTTTTCGTCGAATAATCAAGTTGCATGGAACTCTTTTTCACTGAACACATAATTGATATATTAATTTTCTCTCACCATTTTTTATCGTCTTTTTTTTCACAATTTACTTTTATCAGTCACAACATCATCACCAGTCAAAACAATTTTTTGTTTATTAAAAACTAAAACTTTTATTCATAAAATATAAAAGTTACAGAAATAATTAAAAACGTACACGTACAGAATTAAAAACGTAAACACTACATAAATAAATAGAAAACGTAAATTAAAATGTCAAGTTTTACCTCAACCTGATCACCCGCCTCAACTCTTCATCAGTAGTCGACACCTATAACGCTTCGTCTTTTTGATGTTAATCCATTTGTCGGATTTTCAGCTCTTTAACCTTGAGTTCTAGCTTCAGCTTTTTCATTTGCAATAACTTCGTCATGTTATGGCCCTTTTGGACGTTGTACGGTTCGTTGACCGTTGCATACTCGTTAGCCATTAGTTAAAGATGTCAATGAAGTCCCTGCTTTCCCTTTCCTCTTTGTTTGGTCCCTACCCATGGGACGACTTGGACGAACTCCATGCACCTCATCTTTCTCGTCCTTAGTCGTGTTATTTAAATTGTAACTGCACTCTCATGAATATCTCGTGTTGAACGAACTATCGTCGCTCGACTTGTATCTCTTTCTCTTTTACTTTTCCCTTTTGTGATATAAATTCAAGGAACTTTTATCGAGTCATTATCACACTGTTTTAACACCTCCCAACAATGAAGAAGTGTAAACGGACTAAACACTCAACTTGATATTCTGTTTGTTGCCTATTGAAGATAACTCACCGTTGGCTTTCACTAGTGGACATTTCGAGAAGTGCTATCATACACATCACAAAAAGTAGCAACTATCGGACGCAACTACAGTAACATGAAAAGATGAGAATTTAATAATAACTGGTCTTGATACCTTTGTCGCTTAATCATATTGTACCGACCGAGACGATTTGTGATATGACATTTCGCGTGCATAGGTGGTTCATGATCTCTAAGCCGTAGAAACCCCTTATTCATTTCTCGAATTATCCGCAACTTTATCTTCGAAATATTTCACACTGTTTTAACACCTCCCCGAAAATATATTTTGTGTGTGTGTGTTTTGTTTGTTTAAAAATTTAGAGGGGTACAATGAAGGAGCGTGATAAAACGGACTAAATACTCAACTTGATATTCTGTTTGTGCCTTTTGAAGATAATCCTCACCGTTGGCTTCACTAGTGTACATTCGAGAAGTGCTATCATACACATCACAAAAAGTAGCAACTATCGGACGCACGGTCTTCCATTTGTCGCCTAATCCATATTTTTAACGTCTAGACGATGGTTATATTGAAATGTCGACGTGCATTGTGGGTTCATCGATCTACACAGCCTAAACCCCTTATTTCTTGTCCGTATATCCGCAACGCTATCTTCGGCATATACGAACCAAGATTTGCATAATGTAACCTTCTTTCCTCATGGTTTTATGGAAGACACCCGTGTTCCTACTTCGTCATCTTCTTTGTCGGGGCCGGTTGGCGTCTTTGGTTCGTCTTCTTCTTCGGGGCCGGGACTTGTATCTCTCCTTCTTCTTCGACGGGAGACTCCTCCTCACGATAGGACTCCGAAAACAGAGGGGAGTACATTGTTTCCATGTCATCTAAACTAAAATGGCAAACAAAGATGAAGCAATGAATTCTCGAGCAACGTTAAATAGGTCTAGAGATATACACACATCCGCGCCACGGTATTATTGTGAACAGCGTATTCGGAGGTTGCTCAATGGACATGTTTGGATTTTAGTCTAGTATGCTTTATGTGGTGTTTTAGCGTATTTTGAGTTAGTAGTAGGACTATTTGACGAATAGAGGGGGATAGTGTATGGCTTGGGTTGAGTATTTTTTAATGAGTTTTTTGTAACCATAGGTTTCCCGCTCTTTAGCTGTAGCTAATCCACGGGGTCTGAACCCACCGCCACACAGACTTAAACCAGGTAAAGCCCTCCCTTTTAAGGAGGTTAGCGTGGTTGAGTAGTATGGTTGGTTTGGGTAATTTAATGGTGGTGGTCGGAAGTTGATTTGTTGTTATTATTGGACTGTCGGTGGAGTATTTCGGAGACTGGATGTTCCTTCAGGAGTCGGGGGAATGTGAGTTGTCATGTGTGAGGATAAGCTTGGGGAAGGTTTATTTGAGGAAGGTTTAAGGAACAAGGTTGTGAAGGTTTAATAACATCAAATACTCTATACCTTTTTTGTATCAAAATCCCTTGTAAAATGATCATAATTGTTTATTTATGGTTAAAATATGTACTTAATCACTCTATATTTCATTGACAAGAAATTATGAGCATTGGAACAGAAAGACACGAGAATTGGACGGATAAAGTAAAGAAATTATGATGTCAAGACATAACTACGGAGCAGTTGCCACACTGAACTACACCATAGTTCAAACGAATATCAAACAAGCCTAGAAGAAACTAGGCGTAGTTGCCCCGTATGGACTACGTCATAGTTATCATGAGTTACCTAAAGAACACAAGTCTAGTCACAACTACGGCGTAGTTGGCCACTTCAACTACGTCGTAGTTACTTCAAGCCTACAATTAGAAAGTTTGTGTCAGCATAACTACGGCATAGTTTACACCCATAACTACGTCGTAGTTGAGTCGAATATCATAAATACAGGCCCATTCCCTGCTGATTCGTATCATTCATTCAGAGGGGAGTTCTAGGGATCTAATATGGCTTATAATGAAAGAAGAATTCGGCTCATTCATTCACTAGTCTAAGGGAGAAATCACTTTACCAATTTCTTGTATTAATCAATCATAAACACATACAGTTGTAAGATTAAATGTTTATTCAAATTCCATAATTCCATCAATTAATTTTTTGTGTCAATCTAGTAGATAGTGGCTAAGCACCTTAAGTGTTAGCCTTGTAATGATTTTGTTATGGTCTTGAGGCTTGTTTCCTATTGAATTATCGTTTATAGGATATACTTATTACCTGTTGCATGATCCCCAAGTTTTTCTAGTATGGATGCTAGTGTAGATCCTAGGGATAGGTTGACAACTGTCCTTAGTGTAGGGATTGGTCATATCGCCGCCTACAGTATGATAGATACTTATAAATTTTGAGAAACTCTTTCATGAGGTTTTATAGCCAAAAAGTATGATTATTAGCATTAGACGGGTCTTTAGGATAGTTGGGAGTTAATCACTGTAGACTAGATACTCACCCTTCATGGCCAATGGGGAACTGAGATCATAGGATACATAGGACAGGTTTCGATGCCCAATCAGGTCGGTCGATATTAGACCCATCATAAGCAATAAGTAGATATTGCACTAGGAAACATTATCTTAACTATAACAAGAGAGTAACTAGGTTAGTACGATTTTCTCCCTGATTAATTCTTGTATTTTAATTTTGCGTTTTATTTACTTTAATTCTGACAAATTCATATTCAACCTTTTTAAACTATGACCTATTCAAATTAAGACTAAAACACTTATCTCTTGGGACGACCTCGGATTTACCAATCATGTACTACACACGGTCGGGTTCTCTACTCGTAGTGCGTTGTAGACCATAGGTAGACGAGTTTTAGAAATTTAAAACTTGAAAAAATTAATTTAAACGATTATACGTATCAAGTTTTTGGCGCCGCTGTCGGAGAGCTAAGAATAGTTTATAATTTGCATTTTTATAATTTGTTCAATCCTTTCAAAAATCCTACTAATCATCGTTTTTGTCATGAATGACTCGAAATAGCAACACTAAGATATTCACCCTTTTTGCAAATCCAGATTGGCAATTTCAAGCCAGGAAGGATACCACGCCCATTTCAGTCCATAACATCTATTCTTTCTACGAATCCGAACCGTCAGATGCAGAATCTGAAGAAATGGGAGAAGTTGATATTGAGACACTTACAATGGAGTGATTCGTCGATATACGACAAGTCGAATAATATAATATAAGTAATCACGCCGGATAAAAATTACTTTAGGAAAAGTAATATTCGATCCTCCGGATGTCGTGTCCCAACGAGAGATGAATTTGAAATTCACGAAAATGTTTCCAATTTAATGCTTGAATATCTTTTAATTTTGTTTTTGGTTTTAAACTAAAATTTTAATAAAAATAAACTGTAGAAAACTAGAAACAATTAGCAAGCAAATAAACGAAGAACGATATATAATGAAAGATATGCTTGCTAAGTCTATTGATTAGATCCTTAAGTGTGAATTAAATATACAATTAAGTCCTAATCGATGAATCAATATCTTTCTAACAAATTATCTTCTCACAACGTTGGCTTATATTGAAAACAACTTTTATTAAGATATCGATTATTAAATTAATGCCTAGTTATTCTTATGGCTTTTGCCCGCTCGAATAACCAAAACAATAATCTAAGTAATATAAAAATCACTAATCAATATTTTCCTTTTTTTATTAATCACACTTAATTCACTAAACAATTTAACACTTAACAAGCATATATAAAATCTACTCACTAAGCATATTAATCAACAAATAAGCAAACATAATCATTTTAAGCTAACTTAATCTAAACTACTAAAATTGAAAAGAGAAAGAGGATATAACCGAATGATGAACCGAATGGAATGAAAAACCACCCGATCTAATAAACTTATTTAAAATCTAAAGCTTAAAACTTGATTAATACTTAAATAACTAATTAGCTAGTAAAGGTATGAACTTTATTCACTAATTGGCTAGATAAATACTTAAAAAGCTTAAAACTTTATATAAGAAATAAGCTTATTAGACCCATAAGCTCCTCGCCTTGGACGAAAAATATAAAAATGGCAAGATGAGACTCATTTTGAAAGCTAAAAACCCCATCCATAAGCTACTTTATTATCCCATATAATCCGTCACTAAATTTAAAACAAAACTTCTAAGCAAAATAAGTAGCTAACTAAAGTTTAAAAAATAATAAAATCTTCATTTAAAAATAAAGTTGTAACAGTAGTATAGATTAATAAAAACAAGTTTGCATCTAAGTGTTTTCAAAACGAAATAAAGTCAATAACAAAGTAGAAATGAAATATAATGATGGAAATACTAGTTTATGAAAATTGAAACAACAATCTGGAAACTAGTGACTTACGATCTAAAATTCATACCAAGTTGAACCAACAAAACCCATAACTATTATACTTTATATTTAAAAGGCAAGATTGTTTCCCCGGGGCACTATTAATGACCTCTCTATTAAATGCTTTGCCTTTAATAAATCCGACCCGCTATTTCTATTAACCGAACCATCTTTCTCCTTCTAGATCTCACTATTTTTTCTCTGTCACTCTAAAACACACACACAAACCGCCTTGACTCATCTTCCCTCACACACAAACCAGTCGGTGTCTATAATTTTCTTCTTCGATAAATCCACCCACTCAAACAAATTACAATCTCAAAAACCCCCTTATGCTATCACCGATTCACTAGAAAAGAACCTCAAGATTGAAAGGATTCATCAAAACCGGTATTTTGATTGAGTTTTTTGTTTTCAATTTTTGTTTTTATTTTGAAATTAGGGGTTTGTCAGAAATTAGGGGTTTTGTTAGTTTATGATTCTAGCATTTAGGATTCTTTTTTATTTGATTGTTTTTGGCTTAAGTTTTGTTTTCAGAGACGTAATTATGTGTTTTTTTGTGTAATTAAGGTGATCTTGATCTATCTTGCTGCAAGGAGGAAGGATGCTTTCTCCGTGTGCTTTCCTCGATATAGGTTGGTGATATCTTTGTAGCTTGATGTGTTATTGGTAGGCTGTTAAGATAGTAATGTATACTTCGTTTAGTGGGTAAAAGTGCAAACAGAAAACGACTTACTTCCCTCTAAAAACCTCTGAAATCTGCTTCGTCAACTTTAAAAAGTGAGCTTATTAGCCTTTTTATTTTTGAATAAGCCTATGGAAGAGGTTCAAAAATTAGGGAGGTTTATAACAAGAAGACATAACAAGATAACTTTTTACTTTACGTTATAAGTCTTTTCACAAGTAAAGGACTTAATGTACATGCCTTTAACAAAAAGACATAACCATTATAGAACTAAAGTAAAAATGAGCGCCAAATAATGGTCTCAATAGTAATTTTAAGTTAATTTCAAACTTCATGTTTATGATTTCCAAGAAAAACATAACCATGTAGCTTACCTTTATATATTGACATATTTTCTTTATAGGACTACATACATTAAATGTGTAGGAGTCCTAGTAGACTAATAGTATTATTACTTTGCAGTCAAGAAACCATTAGTTATATTGTTCTAAGTTGTTCCTTACACACAATAAAGATTTATCCCACTTGTGCAAGGTACAACTTCTTTGCATAAAACAACACCACACTAGTTAGTTTGCTTGTATTGATAATATAGTAGTGTCAAGCTCATGGCTAGTGTATCTAAAACTCTATTGATTAATAAGGAATCGTGCATAACTATCAAAGATAACATTAAACGGAAGCGACATCTCAAAGGCAACAAGTTATCAAAGATAATACACAGTGATTCTTTACTAAATGTAGATGTTTCACCCCTCTAAAACTCTGATATCTGCTTCGTCAACTCTAAAAAAGTGAGCTTATTAGCCTTTTATTTTTGAATAAGCCTATGGAAGAGGTTCAAAAATAGGGAGAGGTTTTATAACAAGAAGACATAACAAGATAACTTTTTACTTTACGTTATAAGTCTTTTCACAAGTAAAGGACTTAATGTACATGCCTTTAACAAAAAGACATAACAATTATAGAACTAAAGTAAAAATGAGCGCCAAATAATGGTCTCAATAGTAATTTTAAGTTAATTTCAAACTTCATGTTTATGATTTCCAAGAAAAACATAACCATGTAGCTTACCTTTATATATTGACATATTTTCTTTATAGGACTACATACATTAAATGTGTAGGAGTCCTAGTAGAGTAATGGTATTATTACTTTGCAGTCAAGAAACCATTAGTCATATTGTTCTAAGTTGTTCCTTACACACAATAAAGATTTATCCTACTTGTGCAGGGTAAAACTTCTTTGCATAAAACAACACCACACTAGTTAGTTTGCTTGTATCGATTATATGGTAGTGTCAAGCTCATAGCTAGTGTATCTAAAACTCTATTGATTAATAAGGAATCATGCATAACTATCAAAGATAACATTAAAGGGAAGCGACATCTCAAAGGCAACAAGTTATCAAAGATAATACACGGTGATTCTTTACTAAATGTAGATGTTTCACACTTGGAAAGTAATTTATTATTTCAAGCCAAGCAAGAAATAAAGTAAGATGCCTATGAGGTAAATAGCTCATAACTCCCACTGAATTTGACAACATTGCAATTTTGTTATTTTTTATAAAATGCATTACTCCACTAGATCTGACAACATTAAAAGTGTTCATCCACTAGTGAAAAGTAAGTTGCAATTTATGCATCTTTCCAATTCTTGAATGTCTACACATTATTACTAATGTGAGTCGCATGAACTAGTAAGCAAGTACTTAGATATTCAAAGAAGTGTGTTCAAGTTCTAGTCATCTCAGCTATTTATTAACTTGAAAATTGGCATGCAATTCCTCTTTTATCAGTCACTTTACCACAAAGGGTGTGTAGCGTAAATAAGCTTTCCATATCTTTTTAAATCTAGAAAATCTTTCCTTTTTCAGTTTTGCGGTGATATTTCCGTCTTCTAATCAAACCTCATAAATATAAACAAGATATTTCATTTGGTAGCTATAGACATAAGTTCTTTAGTTATCAAAGTTTCTTATTATGATTCAAAGATTTCAAAACCGAATAAGGGTATTGAAGCAATCTTGAAAGAATAAGAAGTCCAATTAACTTAACATGTAAGTTTGGTATGAGTTCGATTAGAATTTAGGATAATTTTATTGTTCCTATTACAACTTTTTCCACTAGTAAAAAGTATACGAAGTAGTCTTTCTTTTCCTTAGGAAAATAAGACACAGTTTGTCTTCTACAAGTAAGAGCAAACTTTTTTTACGGTATATATTGCTCTAATACATTAAAAGAACTCGCAAAGTTCAATTTTAGCATCTTCGATAATTCATCCCTTAGAAATTAACTACCCATGTTTATATGTAAATAAACAATTAATTTTTATAAGGGTCTAAGATCCAACTTGACGTTCTACTATTAATGTAGTTGATCTACTAAAAATAGTAAACTCAGAAGGTAATCAACGGGTGATAATTGGCAACATGTGCAACTCTTAGGTTTATGGGGCACAAGGCATCATAATCTAAAATTATAATGTCAAGTAGCATGTTTAACCCCATCGTATGCCTCGGGTCGAAGGTCTAACCAACCATACTCGATATAAGTCGTCCAATACAAAATCAGTAATTTTACAGTCTCATGTCTGACCATACGATTGTTGTATTACCTTGTATTTTGTAATTCACCTAAAACTGTTTTAGAGTAAAAGACAAAATCAAGTGATTTCATACTTGGATGGCAAATGACTTAATTTTAAAGGTATAAATATTTTGATAAAAACAAGGTTACCCAAAATGTATATACGGAAGCATGCATACAACCTTATAACACTAGTAATTTTTAAAACATTTCCATTTTTGTTTTAAAAACTTTCTATAAATAGAAATCCCACACATTTTATAAACCACATACCATTTATAAAATTTAGGGTTGCCATGTTTACAACATTTCCAAGTATAAGTGATTTTACTACAGATAAGATTAAATCCCCATGGGATATAATCAAATCCTAGATAGATACCAACAAGGATTTATTCCATCTTTAGTAATATTACGACATACCATAAATATTGTTAAAGCATTTATGTAAAAATGTTTATTCTTGCGTTGTTCCGTTGCGGGTTCCCTTGCAGAAATCACTAAACCCTACGTTATAGAGTGTTGCAAGAATTTAACAAGATTACGCATATAGCAATACGATTTAGCAAAGTGTACATATCAGTATATATACAATAAGCATTTTAATCGAGTGCTTTTAGTCCATATTATTTTTACAAAATCATTTTTTGCATATATATATATATATATATAAACGCCACATATATATAAACTAGCAAAACCAATTCAAACAAATAATCATACTAAACATAATCAATGTACGCAATTAAACAATAAAAAGTCTTTCCCGCTTTTGCAATTAAACAGTTAATTCACGTATCAATGATTTCATGCATACCACATAAAAAAGCATGCATAATAGATATATTAAGCTTAAGAACCATGGTTTTTAATTTATAAACAATAAATAAGCAACAATATATCATAACCGCAAATTATAAACCACATAAAATGCAAGAAGTATTCACAAAATATGCGTTTTGTCGTTCTTACCGTTTTTTATGTAATTATGCTCCCTAGTTTACCTATCCCATCGATGTGGGATAAACTCATTTTCCCTTTTTTTGCTCTAGGCCGGTCGAAACCCACAAGGATACCACTTTGGGTTGACTTTTTGACTTTTTAAATTATTATGTATAATTACTTTAATTACACATTATTAAAAAGCCTTATAGTTAATTATTCGTAAACGAACCAATTAACGACTGTTAGTATTCTATCGTTGGAATATTAATATATATAATAAATATGCACTTATATTATTATATGCACTAATCGAGTATTAAATACATATATAATAAATATACACTTTAATTATTATATATATACTAATAGAGTGATATATATGTGTGTGACCCCGTAGGCTCACGTATTCCTAGCCGTATAAATATCCGTATGACATGAGCACAAACCAACACAATACTCAAGGGAGTCTTCCGTTTTAATTCTACTCTTGTTTTTAAATTTTCATTTCCTTAATTGTACAATAGGGATATTGTACACACCAAGTGGGGGGATGAGAGTAGAATTACCACTTGACCTATAATTGCCTTCGATTTTCTAGTTTATTTTAATTTTTTTTTGCTATTTTTAAATTTTTTTGACATGTTTTTCTTACTGAAACTAGAATAGATCTTTGCCAAGCAAAAATTACCCTTGATTTCCATTGGTAAAGTTTGCCTGATAGTCTATTTTCATACATTGTTACATAAATCCACCAAATATGAGTGTGCCGGTAGTATTGTAGACTTTAGAACTTGGCATGTACATCATTTCGAGACCTAATTTAGTGATAGGGATAGACAGTGCAAGAAGGCAACATTAAAGGATTTACACAAAAAGTAGCCTATATGTATATTGTTGTGTGCGTTTATCGACTTGTTACACCGACTTGTCGACCACCCGTGATAAAACCCTCTATTGCACTCATTTTTAGTGCAAGATACCCCTAGAACAACCTGTTGAGCCATTCCTTGTTTTAAAACCCAAATTGTTCATGTTTCATTTTACCATTACACCTTAGCCTACCCTATAGTCTATAAATTCACCATTGAGGAGTTACTGGCTGCTTGAATTCCATGGTTCGGGTGAATGAGTTCGAGAATCACGCTTATATAGAAGACATGTCATTGAAGACCCCCCGTATCACTGCTACTTTTGATATTGCTTATCTCAAGTAGGGGGTGTTTATTATTATTACATGCTACAAAAGCTCTATCTTGTATTGTTATGTTAGCCTTAATTTAATTAAGTCAATAAGAATGTTATCGGTCATCTTAGTTAATTAATAGTCTTGTATTGTAATAGGTTAGTCGGGTTTAACGGGCTTGGACTTCAAGCTAATATTGTCCATGTTTCAGGACAAAGCCCAACAAGTAGCCAAGCTCGGCCTAACACAAGGCCCATACGCCAACATGTGGCTATGGAGTATAAATACCCCTTCACCTCATGTGGTAAAGGGTGTTGGTTACCATTTGTTTCACATAGTGTAATCTTCCACCTCTCTTTTATTCTCTCTACTTTCTCTCTTTAAACTTCTCTCTCTATGTTTCTTATTATTTTCATGTGTGACATGGATTAGGAAAGGGATAACATATAGTATCAGTCACCAAGGGGTTGATTGTGATTGTATTTCGTGGTTAAACAACTTATTTGAAGCTTATTCGAGTGCTTTTTAGCTTATTTTTTATTTCGGTTTTATTTTTTTTCTTTTCTTTTTCGTATCAGTTTGCTTAGATCCAAGCTAGTTAGATTGCTATAAGTTGTTTAGATCATCGTTTGCTGGCTTATTCTTGTTTTAAAACAACTTATTTTGATCTTATTTTCAAAAATACGCGGTTTGGCAAAAGTGAGGTTTGACGTGTTCTGTTAGGTCACTTTTTATATTAAATCACACGATGTATGAAGGTTTAGAATAGAGATAATTAAGAGAGGAAGGCAAGAATTTCATAATTTTTCAAATTTTATAAAGAAAAGAGAAATAGGAGGGAAAATGATAGTTACAAGCCTTAACCTCTTAATGTGGATTAGGGGGTATTTATAGGAGAGGGGAGGATTAGCTTCCCTTCCTTTATTTTCCCTGATTTGCAATCTAGTCCATGTTCTTTGGATAATATACTATTTTTTTTACTTTAAGCATATTTCTTCTTATTACAAACTACTTTCTACTTGTAAAATAAAGACTAAACATTAATAATAAATAAAAACACCTAAAGTATCATAATCGACACTTTATGATCCTAACAATCTCCCCCTAAGGGTCGATTATTCTGGGCGTTCCCTTCTTGATCCTAGTGGTCTTCTATTCACATACATTTCCCAACGTCTCATCTGATCATGATGCTTCAATCGTTCTTCAATTTCTTCCTCAAACAATTGTAGGCACTCAACATCTTCTTTACTAAGACTTGGAGTTACATAACCATGCTTCACATCATTATAATAGCTTTTCAACCCTTCCAAGACTCTTTTCAATGTAGCATCACAGAACTTATGAATTTCTTGATGTCTCATCACTCTCTTTTCTTTCTTGCTGTTCTTGTATATAATGCCATATATTGGTTCAGAGATGATGGAGAACATCTTATGCTTCTCAATGTCAGGGAAAGTAATTATTGGTATAGTGAGATTAACCTTTTGTTGATAGCTTTCCACACCTAGCTGGAAATCATGTACTCTTTCCTAAATCACTGTACTTCGATGAAGACTGACAATGACCACAGCAATCCAGTCTCAGCATAGTCATCTACCTTGCTGTTAATACATAGCAAATACATATCCTCAATATCATTCTTGTTGAGGTTCTTGTAGTCTGGTTCAGTAATTGACATTATGCTACCATTAGCTCTCCTTGTAATGATCTCAGTTACAAACTTATGCTCATGTCCTAATTCACCTATAGTCTTGATGACTTGAACAATCTTTGAATTTGAGTAAACTTCTTCTTTTGGCTTTCTAGGTTCTTTTTGTCTCTTAATGTAGAAGATCTTTGCATGTGAATTCTTCCAATGTTTGACATTGTATCAAGCGTAAGGGTTAAACTTCTTCACACATTTGTTTACCCATCTGAAAGTTCTTTCTTTAATGTCGTCATCAGGAAAGATAACTGCAGGAAACTTGTGTAGAGACAACATAATCTTCTCAGGTCCTGAGTTGTCTTTCTTTAGGTACAAAAAATCTTGATTGAAAACAGATAGTGCAGGAGCTTTGGGATCTATTTGACAGCTTTGAACGACTGGAGTAGGCTTTTGTGGATGTGGTAAAGATAAAATCTCTTTTCTACTCTCCCACACAATATCATTCTTCAAGAAGTTTTGCATCTGATCAATGTGATATTGATGCTCATCTCTTGAAGTGCATCGTTGTCTCAACATTTCATCAATAACTTTGCGCAATTTAGCCTCATCTACAGTTTCTGACATCTCTTCCACAAGTTCTTATGACACTTTCTCAGTTGGAAGTTCATCATCATTTGTTGTGTATTTATCCGTCCAAAAATCAAAATCATCTAATTGTTCTTGATTACCTGATGTTGACAGACCTAGTTCACTTTCATTATCTTGACCAGATGAAGATTCTCTAAACACATAGGTTCCATGCTCAGACGTCTTATGCCTTTTTGCACTATTCTTCCCCTCAGGATGAGCATCATCATGAGGATCGTCCTGATCTCTTGGGCGAATGGCAGAAGTTCTATAAGGAAACATTGTGTTTTGTTATTGTACTTTTTTGCAATTATTTGTTGTTTCTCAGCTTCCTTATACGCATTTCTAGCTAATTACTCTAATTCATATGATTCTTGAACATTGCTATCGTATTCAACACTACCACTATTAACATCTACATTTGGTTCATCAAATATAATATTGCTATCAATTTGAGCATCACCAAATGTATCGTTAATAATTTTAGGTTGCTTCGGATACTTTTGCTCTTGATTATCTTTAGCAAATAATGGATTCACATAACTGGTGGATGGTGTTTCTACCTCACTAAGGAATGTCGAATCATAGCTTGGCCCTGCATCAGAATCAATGTTTGCTGGTTGAATTCTGGCCATCAAGCATATATTTGCACTTAATTCCTCAATTTCTTCCATCCGTGAAGCATCAGCAACAAGAAAGTCATTTTGTTCGTCAGTAAGAGTTACTCCTACTTCATCTGGTTTTGCTAGCAACATCTGTTCCATGAAGTACTTTGAATCTCGAACTTTTGGCTTTGGACAATTGCGAGTATAATGACCTCTCTCTCTACAATTGTAGCATTGAACATTTGAGCAGATCTTGAAGATGTAGTTCAAAGAGTCCTTTGTGTATTCCCAACATCATTCTAAACATTGTTACCCTCAAAGGTTTCCACTTGAACATATGAACGTCTTGCATTTCTGCCATCATTACCAGAATTTCTGCTCTGAATGTTTACTCTGTCAACTTGTACAATTGGTTGATTCTGGTATTGGAAGAAGTACGAAGACGATTATTTGTTGGATTAGAGAAACGTTGAGTGATTGCACGAGCAAGTAACATCATTGCAGAAGTAAGTGGGTCTTAAGAATTGTTTTGAAACGCATCCCCTTGATAATCATCATCATAATCAGCTACTGAGGAATGATGTGTGACATAGTAAGGTAATGGTGTTCTAGAAGAGGAACCCGTATGTTCTACCAATGCAAGAGGATCGTATTTTTTTTCCAATTTCTTTGCTCTTGATGCGTTTACCAGTTTCTCATATTGGTGAAGATAATCAAACAAATCATCATAAGTATCTTCTGTTAATCTCTTTGCAAGACGAACTTGAGTAACGTACTTGAGGCATTCAGGTTGCAAACCATTTAGGAACTTTGTGTTGACAGTGACTGGAGGAAATTTGATGCCATTTCGTTCTAGGTCATTCATTAGCTGAGCAAAACGATTGTAGACTGACACAAGTGCTTCTCCTGGTTCAACAACGAATTGATCAAACTCATTATTGAAGCATGCTTCTCTGTCAACTTTGTTTTGCATAGTTCCTCGCATTAATCGTTCAACTCTTTGCCACGTGGCTTGTGCAGTTGTACAAGCACCCATAGAGTTATATACAGTAACGAAGCCAGGATTTTGGTTTCGGGTGGGCCAAATATGAAAGTAGCACTTGACAAAAAAGTAACATTATTACTCCGTAAATAATAACTCCAAGTTAACGATGTAAACATGCAAGCAGAAATAAAAAAAAACAATTGTTATAGTTAAGAAAACATCATATCTAATTTAATTATGATAAAAAAGCTACAACAAACCAACTTTTTTATAGACGTTTATATAATTCCGAGTATATATCAACAAATAAAGTAGGTTTGGGTGGGCCAATTGCATTTTAATGGATCAATTTACTCAAATGTGGAGAATATAAGTAAAAGTTTTAGTAATCTTGGGGTGGGCTTTGGCCAACCCAACACATAATGTAGCTCCGTCCCTGGTTATATATGTCATTTGGGATAGAGATTAAAATCAAATTCATTGCTTCAATCTCGGCTTTATAGTGTTTCAAATCATCTCCTGTTAAATCATCTCCTGTTTGCTTCCTTGGTGGTTCAGAATCAGAGGGAGTGAAGTTTTTAAACTCATATGGACCTTTATTAATTGCCTTGTTAAGCCACTTTCTGTTTTCTCTCTTTCGATTGAGGTACCTTCTGAAACGACTTGCCCATGGTATATAACTACCTCTTTCAAGCATCGGAGGTCTAGTCTCAGAACCAGCATCAACAAGAGATTGTTGATGTGTAGTAGAAGTAACATTTCTTGCGACTCAAATATTAGATCTTTGTAGACGAAAAAGAGTTCTATTTGTGATTTGCAAACAACTTTAATGATGAGTTTCGGAAATGAGCACACTTGGATAATTTTTGATAACACCTTTATCAAAAATACCCAAATTCGATTTTGTCCAATATCGGTTAAAATATATCTCGGGTACCAGTTTTCTCGGACAACACTAATTCAATTTTCGGAACCTTTTCTCGAACACAACTGATATCGGATAACACAGTGGATAATCTTTGAAACTTTCTCGGATAGACACCAATTTCAGAACTTTCCTAAATTTCGATATTCACACTTGTTGAAAAGGTTTTTTAGTCAAAATTCGACATATTAATCACGATAAAACCGTAATGATGTCGAATTTGATGAAATTTATCCGTTTAAAGTGTTTCCGAAAAAGTTATCACAAATTCGATGAAACCAAAATTGTGGTTTTTGCACTTAGAATCCGAAAATGATCACAATTTCGATAAAACCGAAATAAGTGAACACTTTATGATTCACAAATCCGTATTTTGATATCAAAATTTGTCCTTTTTCCCGTTTAATACAATTTTGATAAAACCGAAATGGTATCAAGTGTGTTTGTGAAATCAAAAATGATATTCCTAACACGATTTTCGATAGAACTGATAATACGTGTATCTATTACTCCCTCCGTCCCATATTAAGTGTTCAGTTTGACTTTTTGAGGTCTTTTTTCATCAACTTTGACAGTAAATATTTATGTTTGTGTTATATAATACTTAATGAAAATTATACCAATGAAAAATACATTCAAAACTCTATCAATTCATATATTTTGCATCAAGTATCATATAACATAAAAAGAAATAATTAAGGTCAAAGATGAAGAAAAAAGACTTGAAAATGTCAAACTATACACTAAATGTGGGACGGAGGTAGTTCAACTTATAGACTTTTTCCAAAATTGAAACTTAACCCTAATACACAAATTTCGATAAAACCAAAAACTTGTATAACTATTACAACTCGATCTAATCAACAAAATGACTTCCGAGATTGACTAAGCTTCGATAATCCCCTTCGTATCAATCCATTACCACATCGAAATTGTAGAAGGCGAAAGAAAGGATACTGAAGGTGCATAAATCAATCAAAAACCTTATGTCTTAGTCATAATTGTTGTCAAGAACGAGTAAAACCGTAAGATTAGACGTCGAAAATGCTCAATAAGCTCAAAGAACCACTTGAAAGCATCGAATCTCATCGAATTACACCACGTTAAACTCGATACCTTATGAAATCACAAAATAGATCACTCTTAATCTCCAATGGCGTATGATACCACTTGTTAGGTCACGATTTATATTGAATCACACGATTTAGGAAGGTTTAGAATAGAGAGAATTAAGAGAGGAAGGAAAGACTTTCACAAATTTTCAAATTTTATAAAGAAAAGAGAAATGGGAAGGAAAATGAGAGTTGCAAGCCTTAACCCCCTAATGTTGATTAGGGAGGTATTTATAGGAGAGGGGAGGATTAGCTTCCCTTCCTTTATTTTCCTTAATTTGCAATCTAGTCCCTATTCTTTGGATAATATGCTATTTTTCACTTTAAACATATTTCTCCTTATTACAAACTACTTTCTACTTGTAAAATAAAGACTAAACATTAATAATAAATAAAACCACCTAAAGTATCATAATCGACACTTTTATGATCCTAACATGTTCATTGTGCGGTATGACAACTAAATGTGTGGCTTGAGCTAACAAATTATGCGGTTTGTCCAAAGTCATTGTGCGTTTTGAGCTATACAATTGTGCGGTTTGACAACTAAATGTGCGGTTTAATCTCATATTTCTGTGGTTTGAGCTTGAAAATTTATGCGGTTTGAGCTCGAATATTTCTGCGATTTGTCCAAAGTATAGTGCGGTTTGATCCAAGTGCGGTTTGATCAAAACATTATGCGGCTTGAGTAAATTTTATGCGGTTTGATCATAAGCATTCTGCGATTTGACTCAACCATTAGGCAATTTGACTTAATCAATTTATGCAATTTGACTTAAACAACAAAACAACAAACAACACTTAATCACTAACAAAAACACAAATAAAAAACACTTAAAACAACATCACAGTCAATCACAACATGCAAACTCAAACTTCAAGTGCTCTTTACAATGCCATCATGGAAGCTAGTGGTAAAGATCGTCCTCCAATGTTAGCACCTGGTAATTACGTTCAGTGGAAATCCCGAATCAAGAGATATATTGACACCTAACCAAACAATGAGCTTATTCACTATTGTCTTCACAATCTACCTTATCAATACAAATGGATCACCACAACAGTCCCTGCAACACCTGAATCACCGGATGCTAAAGGCGGCTCACAACCACGTACTAAGAGAGTCAAGGAAACCTACAAGACTGTTTCAAGAGACATTCAGAAGCAATTGGATGCTGAAGCCGAAGCTGTTCAGATTATTCTTACAGGAATTAATAATGATATCTACTCTTAGTTGATGTTTATCCTAAACCTATGGAGATGTGGAAAGCTATTGAAAGGTTGAAACAAGGTGAGTCAATCAATGTCCAAGATCTTGAAACTAATTTGTATTAAGAATTTGGGAAGTTTACCTCACGGGATGGTGAAACACTTAACTCGTATTACTCAAGGTTTTACAAGATGATAAATGAGCTTGTCAAAAATCAGTGTGAAGTTACCAATCATCAAGTGAATGTTCAGTTTTTACTTCAGTTAAAACCAGAATGGCAGAGGGCTGTGACACTTGTTAAGCAACGAAAAGAATTAAAAAGTGTCTCATATCACAAACTCTACGACATCCTGAAGCAACACTAGAATGAAGTGAATGAGATAAGAGCTGAAAGACTAGCACGTACTGCTAATCCACTTGCACTTGTTGCTCAACAACAACTAGTTTACCATCCTCAAACTCATCATACTCACTACACTCAAAATTCCTCAACCAGATTACAATAAGCTGCTGCCAGAAACAGAGATAAAGCAATTGTTAACTCTCCTCCACCCACTTATGAACCAGAACCTGAAATGGTTGCTGATGATGATGAAATGTCAAAGGAAAAGGAGATTGATAAACTCATGGCTTTAATCTCTATGTCATTCAAGGAAATCTACAAACCTACCAACAACAACGTTAGAACTTCATCAAACACCAGAAATGCAAATGTTGATAATACTCTAAGAACCAACAGAGGAACTGGGTATGACAGACAGTCTGGGCAATATGATAATCAGAGGGCAGTTAATGTTGTTGGGGCTAGGGAGAATGTAGGTAAACATGTCGTGTAGCAGTCTAGGATTCAATGTTATAATTGTAAGGAATATGGGAATGTAGCAAGGCAAAGTCAAAAATCGAAACGGGCAAAGGATTCAGCTTGTCACAAAGAAAAGATGCTACTGTGCAAACAAGAGGAAGCTGGGATTCAGTTGAGTGCTGAACAAGTTGATTGGAGGGATGACACTAATGATGAACCTAAAGACCAGGAATTAGAAGCACATTACTTATACATGGCAAAGATTCAAGAGGTCACTCTAGATGCAGCTGACAATTCTGGACCCATCTTTGATGCTGAGCCACTGCAAAAGGTACAAAATAATGATGATGCCTATAATGTGTTTGCCAATGACAGACAACATCCTGAGCAACCTGAATCTGTTAATGACACATATCTGGCTGATCAAGGTGATACTAATATCACTCCTGATTCATCAGATATGAGTATTAATAGAGAAAAGCCTAACCAGGATGATAAACTTACGAAAGAACGTGATTTGCTTGCTTCTCTAATTGAAAAACTGAAATGTGAGATTGATGACAGCAAAAAACGTAATAAATTTTAGATTCATTAAACAAAGCTCTAATTGATAAACTGAAATGTGAAATTGATGAAAGCAAAAATCAAAATTAACTTTTAGAATCATCAAACAAAATTCTTAAAGAAGCATGTAAGGAAATCACGGATATCAACAAGGAATGTCAAAAGACATTGACAAGTACTAAAATGAAATTAAAAAGTACATAAATGTGAAATTTGTGAAAGATGTTGAAAATGATTATGCAAAAGCTTATGGTTTACTTGTAGAATACAAAGTCAATTCTGAAAAGTTATCTAAGGATTATACTCAAAAGATAATTAATTTGAATCAAAAGATTTCAAAAATGAACAAAGAGCTTATTGCAAATCAAAAGAACATCTCAACAATTTCACATGAAAAATAGGCTCAAGAGAAGTTTTACAAAACTCATAAAGAAAAGGAACTTGACAAAGTTATTGTTTTGGAAAACAAAATCAGAGTTTTGGATGATATTGTATATAAAACAGGCCAATCAGTTCAAACAATGAATATGTTTAATCGTAATTGTAAAACGAGTTTTGTCAAACCTGAGTTCCTCAAGAAAGCAAAAAGTGTGAATCCTCGTCTGTATGATATTGGTTGCTATAATGATAATGTTGCTTTAATGTTAGCTCCTGAATCTGACGAAACGATTCGTCTTACTCAAGAAAGTTGATCAAAATTAAGTGATTTAATCAAACCTTTTAATTACCAAAACTTAAATGATCTTTATGATTTATTCGTTCCTCAACGTGAAAAGTCTGCTGAACAAAGATATTTTTCATGAAATTATACACCTTCAAAGAATATATACTCCAAAGAAGCTTTCAATAAACAAACAATTTTGTTGGAAAAACGGATGGATAATACCATTCTGTGGTCTCAAAAATGTAAAAGCTCTGTAAAATTTTCACATATTAAACAAGATGCTCAGTCAATTTTTCATGGAGTGGAATGTTGCAATCAAATTATGAATAAAAATATTTGGCATGTTCCAATCAATCAGGAAATCAGAAACACCAGTGGACAACATATACGTCCATCAGTTGATGATCTGGAAAAAGATTTGGATGAATTTTAGCCATTTTTGAAAGAAGAAATGGTTGTAGATTTGAAATACTTTAACTCTCTTGAAAAAGAAGTTGAGTCTTTTCAATCTCAACTAGAAACTCAACAAATATAGTTTTCAAATAAAATCGATCGAATTTCTAGAGAATATTACTATGCTGATTACATGAATGCTATACTTGGTGTATACACTAAAGCTGATGAAGTTACTAATTTGCAATGTGATTATTTGGAAGCTTTAGAAAAATGTCAAAGTCTTGAAAATGAGCTTTTAAAAATAAATAAAACGTCAAAAGGTTTTGAAGCATTTCAGCAACATGCTATTAATCTTAAACTTGCTTTACAGCAATGTCAAGAACAAATTAAAAATGACAAAGCTTGGAAACAAAAAGAATCATCTTCGTTTCGAGAACTAAATGACAAATCTTTCAAAATTCAAGATTTGGAAGCTCAGTTACAAGACAAGAACATTGCAATAAGTGAGTTGAAAAAACTCATTGAAAAGATGAAAGGAAAATATGTGGAAACTAAGTCTGATAAATCATCGGTTGCTCGTCAACCAAATGCTTTTAAAAGTAAAAAACAATCAGTTTTAGGTAAACCGACTCCTTTTTCAGATTCTCTTGAAAAGAATGTCAAGGTCGGTTACCAGAAATAAATTTTTAAAGGATTTTTCAAAATCAGTCACTGCACAGATTTTGCCTCAAAAAGAAAACCCAGTTCAAAAGAACACAAATGTCATTGCACCAGGAATGTACAAAGTGTACACAAGGCCAAATAAGACTAGAACAACACAGTTATCTCAAGACATTAGGAAAACTAACAAACGCGTGTCTTTCTCTACAGGGATAATTCCCACTATTAGTGTCAGCAGACTACAGCTTAAGAGCAATCGATTAGAAGATAGAGTCTTGCATAACAATAGTCAAGGGAAGAAGCAGGAAGTAGAAGACCATCGTAGGATTTTTAAGCTTTCTAATAATAAAACGTCTGTAACAGCGTGTAATGACAATTTGAATATTAAGACCTCGAATGTTAATTTTGTTCGTGTGACTTGTGAAAAATATGTGTTGAATAACAATCATGATATGTGTGTTCTTCATTATATAAATGGCGTGAATTCTAGAACTAAGAAGCCCATTGATGTGCCTATTAGTATTAGAGAACCCAAGCGAACAATGAACCAATCTGTTGCAACACTCCATAAGAGAACTGTTGCTTTAGAATCTACTAAACAGAAACCTAGAAGCACTTTTAGGAGACTATATGAGCATGTTAGTAAGACATGTAGTTGGTGGTATCCTAAGCTTACACCACCAGGATATAAACGGAAACCTAAGTCCAAAACTAGGAATGTTAAACCAAATGTTAGTATGCCTCTAGGAAATGAATCTAGAACTGCTAATATTCTGGAACCTAAGACTGTTAAGAATTCTAATGTGTCTAATACTCCACTGTCTTCTAATTCTTTTGCAGCTCGTAATCATAATTCTATTCATCGTCGACTTTGGGTGCTCAAAGCACATGACGAGAAATCTCAAGCTTCTCAGTAATTTTGAGGAGAAATTTTTGGGTACGGTGAAGTTTAGAAATGATCAAATTGCACCGATTCTTGGTTATAGAGATCTGGTTTAAGGGAATGTCACTATCAAAAGGGTTTACTATGTCAAAGGGCTGAATCACAATTTATTCTTGGTTGGTTAATTTTGTGATGCGGATTTAGAAGTTGCTTTTCGGAAATCTACATGTTAAGTTCGTGATTTGAAAGGAAATGATCTTCCCACAGGCTCTCGTGGCACAGATATTTACTCCATCACTCTTCAAGATACTACTTCTCCCAATCCAATTTGCTTAATTGCTAAAGCTACATCGTCTCAAGCATGGTTATGGCATCGTCGTCTTTCCCATCTGAACTTCGATACTATCAACTTGCTTTTAAAGAATGATATTGTGATTGGTCTTCCAAAGTTAAAATTCTTCAAAGATCATCTTTGTTCTTCTTGTGAGTTGGGGAAATCTAAACAAAAGTCTTTTAAGACAAAACTACCCCAAGCTCCAAAAGACGATTACAACTTCTCACATGGACTTATGTGGTCCCATGAGGGTAGAAAGCATCAATGGTAAAAAAATATGTGTTGGTAACTGTTGATGACTACTCAAGATACACTTAGACTCACATCTTGAGGTCTAAATATGAAACTCCTAATGTTCTCATCGATTTCCTCAAACTTGTTCAAAGAGGACTTCATGCTCAAGTAAGAACTGTTCAAACTGACAACAATACGGAATTTTTGAATAAAACTCTTCATGAATACTTTTCTCAAGAAGGTATCGAACACCAAACGTCAGTTGCTAGAACACCTGAACAAAACGGCATTGTCAAAAGACAGAACCGTACTCTTGTTGAGGCTGCTCGAACAATGCTAAGCGCCGCTAAAATTCCTTTATTCTTTTGGGCTAAAGCAATTGCAACAGCATGCTTTACTTAAAACCGTTCACTTGTAATCCCTCGACATAAGAAGACATCATACCACATCATCAATGGAAGAAAACCTACAGTCAAATTCTTTCACATCTTTAGCTCCTTATGCTATATAGTCAGAGATGATGAAAATCTTGACAAGATGAAAGAAAAAAGGAGACACATGTATTTTTTTTTGGTATTCTACTCAGTCAAAAGGTTACAGAGTTTATAACAAGAGAACAAGAGTGATAGTTGAAACCATCCATGTTAACTTTGACGAATTGCCTCTAATGGCGTCAGATCATGTCAGTTCTGACCCTGCTCCACAATGCCCGAAAATGGCACTTGAACATGACAGTTTAAGTCCCGATCCTCAAAGTCAAGTAAATGTTCCTCAAGCAGCCGAGACAATAACAACGTTACTTAATGAGTTAAATATGCTATTTAGTCTGAGGTTTGATGAATATTTCACTGGAGCTACTATAATTGTGTCGAATTCTTCCATTGTTCCTACTGCTGATGCATCCGATAAACGTCAACAACAAAACATAACTTCATCTACTTCAACAACCGTTGCTGCTGATTTATCTCCTTTGATTATTCAAACAACAACTGAACCAACAATTCAAACACCAACTCAAGCACCAACTGTCACTGTTACTGAGAACAATGATCAAGCAGAAATTCAAGCATAATTTCACGTAGAAAATACACACATTGACGAAGACAAATTTATCAACATCTTTATTACACCGGTATTTGAAGAAGGGGAGTCATCCAATCGACATGTTGATCCGTCAAACATGCATACATTCTATCAAAGACACCCCTTTGAACACCATTGGACAAAAGATCATCCTTTAGAATAAGTCATTAGAAATCTTTCACAACCAGTTAGAACAAGACGTCAGCTAGAAACCGATGGTGAGATGTGTATGTTTGCCCTCACCATGAGTCGCACAGAACCAAAGAACATCAAAGAAGCCATTGTTGATCATGCGTAGATAGAAGCAATGCAAGAAGAACTCCATCAGTTTGAACGACTAGATGTCTGGGAATTAGTCGACAAGCCATTATGCAAAAATGTCATCAACATAAAATGGCTCTGGAAGAACAAACATGATGAAGAGAATACTATAATCCATAACAAAGCTCGTCTTGTCGCTAAGGGATACTGTCAAAAGAAAGGAATTTGTTGATCCCACTTCAATAGATCAATTTCCTTAAGCTTATTTAAGGTTTAGTTATATTAGATAAATCTAACACAACTATAGTAGAAACTGTGTTTGAATATATTAAAGATTATGCGGAATCTAATCTTTAATATTAAGAATAATTATTAATGAAACAGTAATTCAATGAACATACAATTCAACAAATAAGCTCCAATATTATTAATGATAATAATACGAATACTCTTAAAGTATTAGGGTTACAAAGATCTTGAAGTTGTGAATTATACGTCTAAGACTTCAAAAGATTGATAAAAGATACCAAACTTTATGCCCTAGGACCTCCTTTTATACACCAAGGAGCCCTAGTCGGCTTATAATACTTTCCTAAGATATCCATAATCTTTTCTATAAACAAATAACTTAATACATATCATATAAGCAGTACTAAAAACAAACAATACTAACTTATTAACCTTAGCAGTATTAACTTATCTCTGAGCAGTCTTAACCTCGAGCAGTACTAACATTCACTAGCAGTAGTAAATTTGTACTAGCAGTAGTAAACACTTAGCATATTTTCACTAGCAGTACTAATATTCACTAACAGTAGTAACAGTGTATCAACTATGTTCATGCTCTATTTTCTTTGCCTTTCACCAACTCTGTTCTAAAGTCTTCAAATGTATTTACCCTTTTGAATGCTCTGTCAAGAATCTCTTGGATAGAATCAAACTCTTTCAACTTCAAATCTTTGAGCTTGTATCCTTCCATGTTCTTTAGGTAAGTATACATTATCTTTCTCTGTTGAGCTTTTGTTGGTGGTTTGTTTCTTTTCTCTTCTGCTCTTTTAGCTGCAAAATGCTTTCTTCTTTTCTCTAAGAGTTGTTGAAATAATGTAGCCTTTTCTTTAATAGACAACTCTTCTTGTTCTTGTGCTTGCATTCTTTCAGCCAATTGATGATCAGCATCAATCTTTGCCTGTATATCATCCCATGTTTCAATCAAGGCAATATTGGCTTCTTCTTCTTTTTCAGCTTTCTCTCTTGCAAGTCTTTCTTCTTCATCAAATTCAGCTTGTAAATTTAAAGCAGTTTCTTCATCAAGCCTGATTAGATCTTTCTTGTTCATAGGCTTCACAGGTTCTATCAATATCCCTTTACCTTTGTCCTGTGATTGTTGTGAAGATAGTTGTGAAGATATTGTTGTTGTAGATTCACCCAGCTCTTGTATAACAACCCTTTTCTTCTTGGGTTTTGTACTTTTCATTTCTTCAAGTACTTGAGCCAAAGTAATATCATCAACAGTTGTAGCAAACACCTCCTCACTAGCAGAAACATTCACATCATGAACACTAACCATGGTAATTTCTTCATCTGCATCAATAGCATCAATCCTCCCCTGTTAGGATGTACCCTCACCTAAACTTTCTTTATTATCAGAGTATTCTACCCTAGAAGTCAAACTAACTTTGTATAATCTCTTCAGCCTATGAGTTCTTGACCTATTTTTCTTTTCAAGCTTCTTGGCCCTCTTTTTCAAACTTGTAATCTCATTATGTTGAGTGGTCTTTGTCTTCTCCAAATCAAGAACCCGGTTTTGTAAAGTGGTACATAATGCCATCAATTCATTAAGTTTAAGTCTATCCCTCATCACTTCGAAGTGTGTTACCTCTTGCGAGCAGTGAATCATTAGAATGTTTAGATACACTCTCAAACCAAGTTTGAGCAATAGTATCCCCTATGATTTCTTAGCACCTGGGACCACCACCTGAATTAGTTCCTTGGGAACTAGATTCATTAGGTGTTGCCTTAGATTGGGTCTTATTTATGTTACCACTGTCCTGCTCTGCTTCTAAGCTAGAAGCAATAGTGGCAACCCTCACCAAACTGTCACCCAACTCCTTATGGACAACCTCATCCACAACATTCTTAATAGGATCACTAGACTGAGGTACTTGAGTGTCCTTTATTTTAGGCTTCCTAGGTTGTTGTGTCTTTTGAGGTTGAGTAGATGGTTGAATAAAGGTGGGTGTATGATGGAGATCAGTTGGAATTGTTGAACCTTCACCCAATTGTGATTGGTTTTGTACCACCATTGTTTGAAATAAAGGTGTTACTCTACCAGAAAAACCTTTGCCTACCATTCTCATATTTCTAAAAATCTTTATAGTGTGAGAGGGTGCAATATATATTCTCTT
Organism: Tanacetum coccineum; assembly: GCA_026074375.1. Classification (NCBI taxonomy): domain Eukaryota; kingdom Viridiplantae; phylum Streptophyta; class Magnoliopsida; order Asterales; family Asteraceae; genus Tanacetum; species Tanacetum coccineum. The sequence goes on from BQNB010005562.1 coordinate 72,357, forward strand.
ATGAGTTGACATCCCATCAAGTTGTTGATCCAAAAATATTTGTACAAACCTTTGATACATCAAAAAATTTCCAGACTAATTATCCAAGTTTCTAATCATACTTTCAAAAATGAATTTTGAAAAATTGAATTTTTGATTTGTAGCTAAGCAGATAATGGCAGATGCCATAGTACTACTAAACTCATTCTAGGCAGTAGACTTTGGACTTAGACACTTTTCCTGTGATTTTCCCTCCTTTGGGGTTCCCTCTAAAAGCAACATATCCTTCATCCATCTCTTCATAGTCTGTAAGATAGGACATGTTCCCTGTCGTGTGCCTTGAGCATCCACTATCAATCATTCCTTAATCCTGTAAATCTATTTGTGGATTGCCATGCACATTAGATAAGAAAATCAGTTTCTTTTGGGGACCCAAGCCATCACTGACTTGGATTTGCCTTGTGCATCAATATATTCAAACCTTTTTTAGGGTGATTAATGCACTGTTGTGTTTAGAAACATGGTCTAAAACTTTGTGCTTTAGTTTCTAAACCCAACAAGCTGATGCCTTCATTAAAAATATTTCCCTTAACAGCATTAACTACTTCTTTTGGCCTAGCAGTATTAAATTTTTACCCCTAACAGTATTAACCCTTTGATTAATATTACTGTTTTAAATGTTGTGTTCTTATGAATGAGCCTCTTAACAGTTGAATGTGATGTTTTAGAAAGATATGACATTGGTCTAGCAGCATTTACTGTTGTTTTTGAGTGAGCATCATTACTTATCTAGCAGTATTAACCAATACTGCTATTTTTGAAATATTTTGTCTAGCAGTATTAATTGATACTAAACCAGACTTCATTAGTACTGCTCTTGGAACCAAGTTCTTTTTAGCACAGGGGTGAGTCTTTTTAGCAAAGTTTTGATGATTCATCCTTTGAGCATTGTTCCAAACAGGTTTTACCATCCTTTGATTTTGAAACTGTTTTTGGTGGTAATTGCAATTAACCTGCAAATAAAAAAGCTTCCACACGCATAACAAGCCTTATTAAACATCTCAAAATTGCTTCCTAGTTTTTGAGACATCATATTGTTCTAATTTCTTTGATTGCCTCTTGCACTGTGAGTTTTTTTGCCTATGTTGTTCAACTTGTTTAACAGTTTTCCTAGCACTTTTTTCTTGTTGTTTAGATTTGACAAACTCTTTCTTAACAATACTAGGTCTAACTGTTTTCTTTTTAGTTTTAGGCGGAGACACATCCTCTTCCTCATCATATGACACCCATTCTTCAATACTTAAGGTATCATCATACTTCCTAACTACCTTAGGCTCTTCGTCACTAGACATAGCTTTACAGTTCTCAACTACAGGCTCATTAACAAACTCATATAAACCAGTAAAAGACAAGTCAGGTGTTGAAGGCATGAAATTTCCTATATAGGGAGGTGGAAATGCATTATAATTTTCATAGTCTAAACATTTCTTACAATTGTCAACTATCTCACACTCTATGAGCTTGTTTAAACTTTTAGATGCATGTTCAAATTTATCTACATTAAGTTGAATGCCATCCTTTTCTTTTTGAACTATTTCAAGCTTCTTCCTAAGCTCTCTAATAGTTATTTCTATTATATGAATTTCAAATTTTATGCCCTTAATATCTTGTAAATAAATAGACTCATTTAATTTATAAACTTCAAGTTTTTCTTCCACTAACTCTAAACATGTCTTATAACCTAGAACCATTAACTCATATTTCTTTATATCTTTTAACAATTGATCATTTTGAGATTTAAGAAGTTCAACAGTTTCCAAACAAGATTTTGAACAAATAGAATCATTGGATACCTCTGAGTCAGGACTTGAAGATGAGAAAGCCATGAGTGCATAATTAGGCCATTCCTCTGCCTAACCACTCCAGTCATATCCACCAAGACCATCACATGACACCAAATATGTGAAAGTAGATGTTTTCACATACACACTCCTTCTTGAGCTTTCCTTGTTCTTATTGTCTTGATTTCTTGGAGCTCTGCACTCCCTAGCAAAATGTCCCCACTTGTGGCAGTTATAGCACTCCACTTTGGACTTATCAAAACCAATAGTCTCATTGCCATTAACAGTAAGCTTCCTTCCTGTATTCTTCAAAAACCTTCTTGCCCTCATAGTCAACATGGTCATTTGCCATCTCAAATCCATCTCTTCCATGTCATCTGGATGGATTTGTTGCAGGTCATCATGTACAAGTTAAGGACTATTTGGTTGACTAGCAAAGAATGCACAAATAACAACATCACTCAAGTTATCAATATTTGTAGAGTTAGCAGCATTAACTTGAGTGCTAGCAGTAGAAACTCCATGAGCAGTATTAACTGCTTCATTAGTGCTGCTAGTGTTGTTATTTGAAAAGGATACAAAAGCCATGTTCTGTGTGCTTGAACTTGAGCCAGACATCCCTTTAACTTCTGGTTCATACACCTTGAGGTTATTGTAGAGACCATCCATGCTCGTTGTATCCAAATTAGCTTTATTCCTCCACACAACAGCATGTGTGTTCCACTCAGGTGACAAACTTCTTAATAACTTTTGCTTAACATCTTCTTGTGAAATCTTTTCATCCAAAAGCTCCAACTGATTCACAAGCTTTTGAAGCCTATCAAAAGTTTGATCAAGCATCTTTGAGCTTGGAGCAGTGCAGTTTTCATATTGCTGCTTTAAGAGATTCCTTTGAGTCTTTCTTGTAGCTACATTCCCACCAAATCTCTTTTCAACTGCTTTCAGCAACTTCTTAACATCCTTTATAGAGTTAAACTTTAACTGATGTTTATTAGGAATACCCATCATTAAAGTACTTCTAGCTTTCACCTCTAATCTTCTCTAAGCCTTTTCTTCAGCAGTTGTAATAGGCATCTCTGTCATAACTCCTTCCATAATTTTTGTTTTTGGCAAGGTTGCACCATTCTCTATGACTTCCCACAGTGCATAGTCTATCATCTGGATATATTGTTCAATCCTCATCCTCCATATCTCATACTCACTAGGTTTGAGCATGGGAACTTTGGATGCAGCCACCATGTGTGCAGAATCTTGATCCATATCTTTTAGCAAAAACAGGTTCTTCTTATTCACAGCTTCTCAACAAGCTCTGATACCACTTGTTGATCCCACTTCAATAGATCGAATTCCTTAAGCTTGTTTAAGGTTTAGTTATATTAGATAAATCTAACACAACTATAGTAGAAACTGTGTTTGAATGTATTAAAGATTATGCGGAATCTAATCTTTAATATTAAGAAGAATTATTAATGAAACAGTAATTTAATGAACATACAATTCAACAAATAAGCTCCAATATTATTAATGATAATAATACGAATACTCTTAAAGTATTAGGGTTACAAAGACCTTGAAGCTATGAATTATACGTCTAAGACTTCAAAAGATTGATAAAAGATATCAAACTCTATGCCCTAGGACCTCCTTTTATACATCAAGGAGCCCTAGTCGGCTTACAATACTTTCCTAAGATATCCATAATCTTTTCTATAAACAAATAACTTAATACATATCATATAAGCAGTACTAACAACAAACAATACTAACTTATTAACCTTAGCAGCATTAACTTATCTCTGAGCAGTCTTAACCTTGAGCAGTACTAACATTCACTAGCAGTAGTAACTTTGTACTAGCCGTAGTAAACACTTAGTATATTTTCACTAGCAGTACTAATATTCACTAAATCCAGCTGAGCAACATTAACACAAACATGAGCAGCGGTAATTTAAAAAAACATCAAGAAGACTTTTAATCCTAACAGAATTAATTTCGAAGAGTCATTTGCTCCAGTTGCTCGATTGGAAGCAGTCAGGCTATTCAATGTGTATGCTGCACACAAGTCATTTCCTATCTATCATATGGACGTCAAGACAACTTTTCTTAACGGACCTCTGAAGGAAGAAGTTAACCTCAGATTTTTACCTCTTCACGAAAACGGCTATAATTCAAAATCTATAATAGCTATTGATATGAGGCCAAATGGAGGTGTTAGCCTTAAGTGTCTTCTACAGGTAGAAACTTTCTATTTTACATTTTAGTGAAAAAATCTGAGGTTATAACCCTTTTCCCAACAGTATGCCAGATTTGACTAGTTTTAGTAAAACGACGATATCTCACTCATCCGGAGGAGATATGGACCTATACAAAGAACCACATGTACCTTAAACATTTATCTACAATTCTATCAATTTTCCCAGGTTACTCAAGACCAAAAATAATTCGTAATATCTCTCACAAACTACTGATTACAAGCTGTCTCAAATTTCACTTTACCAAAACTTAGTCCAACCAATTTCTACTTCATCAAAAATTGATACAATGCCATACCACTTAGCCAACACACTTACATACATCAAAATTCATATTTTTATAGAAAATATACATCATAAACCACATTTACAAGGAAAAAAATAGAGAAACAAAGTGAGGCTTACAAAGACAAATGTAACTAGTGTAACCAAAAATCAACTCCACTCCTTTTTGTTTCTTGCCAAATTCGACTCAACAACCACAAATAAAACCCAAAAAATGAAAATCTTAGCCCTTATATCTTCATTTTACCCAAAGCAAAATCAACCCAACTCTCTTTATAATAAGTTTTACAAGAAACTTTCAAGAACCACTAAATCGAACCAACAAAAACTCAACAAAAAACCTCCAAATCCTTCTACAACAACATCACCACCCCATGCACAATCCCTTCAAAATATCATAATAAATCAGCCCCTTAAACTTCAAGAAGAGATGTTTTTAAAGGAGTTTAAATGTCAAGAAAAGAATACTATCAATGGTGCCTTGATTGGTGTGGATTTTTGCTAATAAAATTTAAGTGATGATGGTGTTTAGGTGGTGGTGGTGCTCGGCAAACAAAGAAAGAAGAGGAAGGAAGTATCAAGTTTTCTTTTTGTGTGTGTTAATAACTAGAAAAATGGTGGTTTTATTCAAGGTTAGAATGCATCTTCATGCAATAAGCAAAGAAATGTGTCTTAGACACATAACCACATCATGCCACGCCACTCATGATCTGGTGATTTCACAAATTGAATTTTGTTATTGGTAAACTTTAACATTTAGGGTATAAATATAGAATAAGTGGGTAGGTTGAGCTAACGGGTACTAGCAAAAAATATAACGAGAGTTAAGGCGGAACCACGAAGTGAAAACGAATAAAATAAAAATAGTTCTACATCATTCGGGATACTTTTCTGAAAAATTAAATTACGTAGAGCACGAAACAGATATTAATTCTTAACACAGCTCAAGTTTAAATAGAAACGAAGATTTACTAATCGGGTAGATAATAAGACGTTTAAATTTTCTCAAAGTAAAAGTAAAAATTTACTTAAAGGTAAAAATAGAATTAAAATATGAATATATTAATTACCTGAATTTACGGAATCTTACAGCTACGATATTTTGTTTGGTCAACGGGTGTTCCACTCAAGTCAGCATCTAGGGGTTTAATAGCCATTGGTGTACCAATGGTATCACATAAGGTCATACCATGCTTTTTAAGTATCTCTTGAGCATACTTACCTTGGTTTATAAAAGATACCACGTGGAGATTGGTGAATCTGAATTCCTAGAAAGAATTTCCGCTCCCCCCATCATAGACATTTCAAACTTGTTGTGCATTAGTTTTTCAAACTTTTTAGAAAGTTTTGGGTTCGTAGAACCAAAAATAATATCATTAACATAAATCTGCACTAGCAATATGTCATCATCGTGTTTTGTAATAAACAGAGTTGGATAAATTGAACATTTTGAAAATCCTTTGGATACCAGAAAGTTGGAGAATTCATCGTATCACGCTCTTGGAGCTTGCTTGAGTCCATACAATGCCTTCTTGAGTCGATATTCTAACAAGTTTACTACAGTTTCAAATTTTAGACTATTCACAATGTAGGAGTTGTTTTTGGTTATGGTATTTGGTTATGCTTTCTCGATACCGGTAGTGTGGTAATATGAAGTCATTTGGGTAAAAGGGTTGAGTTAAAAAAATATAAATATTCAAAGGGAAGAAGACAAAGGGTGTTTTAGTTATTTAACTTTGTTCGACAAGATATGTTGTTACACCCCCAAACGGGGCCTAGACGGAATACGTGTCCGAGGGCGTGACATCATAATATACATTACACAAAGTATGAGAGAACGACCACTAATTGATGTTTTAAAAATCATAACTCATTGCATTTATTAAAAATAGATAAGTCTTACAATATTTCAAATGAAATTAAAACGTTGCAAAAGCATAATTAAGTTTTCCAAAGTCAACGAGTATGAAGGATAAATAAAGTCTTAATAAATGGTATCATATTACACGTAGACTCCACATAGCACATCATAGAACTCCAAAGCTAAGCACCTGAGAAAAACATGCTTAAAACGGTCAACATAAAGTTGGTGAATTCATAGGTTTAAGTAAAGTATTTACGAGAATCAAAAAGGTTTAGTGGATACTGCTTCACTCGCAGTATTATGAAAAATGTTTAGTATTTGGAAACGTTCAACAAAAGTAGTGTGAACCACAAGATTTCAAAACGTATGACCATTGTAACACATACAATATCCGTCAAAAGTATTTACGTTGCGCTAAGCTCATGACACCGAAGCCTTAAGTATATGTTGTTTACAAGTTGGTGCCCCAGTAGGTACATTGCCTAAAACCTAGAGTTCCTCAAATGAAATGCGCCCGTTTACATGGTAGTGCGTTGTTATCTACCCGGACGGGGAAGTTCAATCCCAATAGATCTATTCACATCATTCGCGCTTACTCGACCGGTACCTCTGGTCAAGAAATTAACGGTTCATGATAGTGGGGACTTCATGGCAATAGGGTAACTTAGGCAAACACGTAAACAATCAAGAGTTCAATAAAGCACTTGTGTCCAATGTAAAAGTAACCATCGTATTCATAAAAGCTTTAAGTACTTAAATCCATAAGTAGAAAAGAGTGTGATATCAATCATGTAAATGAATTTGAAAACGATCATCTAAAATGAGTTTAGAATCAATAATGTAAACGAGTTTGTAAACAAGCATGTTTCTCACCCCAAAAGTTATAAAGTATATGTAAAACAAGTCAAACGTGAGGCTATGTACTCACAGTAATTGATGAAGAATAACAGCTGAAATAGAACTATCACGTGGGTTCGCACAACGGTGCTAGGTCTCAACCTAAGAATAAACGGTCGGGTTTCAGAATTTACACGATGGAAGAAATATGAAAACGAATAAGAGTTTGGAAAGTAGTTGTACGTTTATTACAAATAAAGTGTCCTTAATAAAATTGTCGTGTGGTAGTCGTGGTGGTTTTGACTCGAAGAAATATGTTACGAAGTTAAATTTGGAGTATATTAGAAAATTAACAAATAAATAAATTTCGGCATTTTACCCGGTAACCCAAAATAATGATTTAGATATTATAAAAAATAATGTTTTTATGTTTTTAATTTACGTAACTTCCCGGCAGGTCACCCATACTAGTGCTACCCTCGCACGAGCACGCTTAACTGCCGATATTAAAGAAAATACTTGGATATAAAATGTAAATATGCATTTTAGTTTATTAAACTAATTTAAGTATATATGTATTATTTATTATTTATAAATAATATATTCTAGAAAAGTTTTTCAATATAAGATATCACAAATAATTTTAAGTATATAGTTTTCACGAAATTTTGACATGACTCGTTCGTAAATAATAGTTTTTCAAAGTCGTAGACTTTAATTGCCAAAACACTTTCAACGCTTTTCTCAAATCACTATATTCTCAACTAAGTTACGATATTAATAATAAACGTTTATACACTCCATTAAGTAGTAAAAATATACCGAAACCATAAATGGGCCCTTATTGGGCTTTTAGGCCCAATAAGCCTAAACGAATAATTCGAAATGCGATAAGCTCAAAATAAGTAAACGATTAAGTAATAGATACGTAGCTTATCAAATAATGTTAGGATTCTTGATTTGATGAGACAAAGTGAATAAAAGAATGAAACAAGATGGAAACAAGAAGGACCAAAATTGTCATCATGAAGTTCTACAAAATGTAGAAGAAAATAAAGATTTGATCAAAATAAGATAAGAATGAGTATTAATGAGAAGATAATTAATTGATTCTCTCATTAATATATTAATTAGTTTCCTTGTAAGCCTAAGACTCCTTATGCTATAAAAGGAGGTCCAGGCATTTAGAAAAATCCATCCATAGAAAACTAGAGCTCTCCCAATGAGAGTCTAGATAGTTAGATATCAAGTCGACTGATGAGAGTCGAATAGTACACCATAGTTAGTTGGTGTAGCCCCAAATTATGTTTGGGGAAAGAGGGAAACGTATAAATAATAAAACCTTGTTAAACATCATTGTTCTTATTGGTATTATTCCGCTGCATATTGTTAATCTTTGATGTTTATAATCCTAGATGAGATCTAACCCATCTCGAGCTTAAAAGATTTTAGAGTCTATCAGATTATTTAGACTTCACAATTAGTATCAGAGCCATGTGGCTCGTGATATCTAGGATCTACAAGGTTTTTGGTATTGTGTTCTTGGTGAAAAAGAAGAAACGAATCTGTTTTTTGGTGTATTGGTGATTTTGGTGAAGTTAGGGTTTTTGCGACGCTAAAAAGTGTCGTCTTTATACTTAAAAAAAGAAGACGACTATGATTATTTTTGGTGCAAGTCGTGTTGGTGAAAACTAGGGTTTTTCATTAAACCCTAATCTGGTCATGGAGATTGATTCATCCTTGGTTCCAAGAAGTAGCAGGTACGATTTGTTTGTGAACAAAAGAACTAGCAGCAGGGTTTGACAATTAGCTAATTGTTTCTTGGTGTTAAGAAGAAGCTGCTGAAAACCCTAATTATCTAAGGTTTGGTCGTTTATTGGTATGAAGAAAAAGGCAGCAGGATTTTGATCTTGATTCGAGTTTGTACTGCTCACATTGATTATTAAAGCTGCTTGGGCGTGAAGGTATGTTAGTGCTGCTTATGTACATATTTCTACTGTCAATGAAGATAAGAAAGGTTAATACTGCCAATGAACACTTCATACTGCTAATAGAAGTTAATACTGCCAGTATAATTTTAGTACTGCTCGTTGAAAGTTTATACTGCCAGTTGGATATTAGTACTGCTATTTTTAAAAGTTCCTATTTTGTCAGTTGCGATATTAGTACTGACCTAGGCTTTCAGTACAAGTTAATCAATGTGCCCCTTATGATGAACTTAATACATGTCAGTGCAAAATTAATGACTGCTACAGAGATATGAGTCTAATAATGCTGATGGATTCGAAATAGGTTGTTTCATGAAAGATAGTACTGCCTACGTGAAGAGCTGTATTACTAAAAATATTTTGGTGTTAGTAGTAATTGAAGGAAAGATACTGTCTTTTAGTTTTGGCGTTTCCGTGATATACAACAGTAGTAAGCTCAAGTTTATTCGGTTAATACTGCTATATGTTGCTACTGTTGGTGTTCGTGTTTAATGCTACTACTTTGTGTATTAGTATTGCTAGGTTTATAAGCATATACTACTGTGTGTGTGTTTATACTACTAGCATTAAATGAGTTTGTGCTGCTAGCTTTATGCTTGCTTATGGATAAACACATACTATTGTTTCTCTGTTAGATTTTCCGAAATCGATTTCAAATTGATAAAAAGGTCTATTTTTTGGAGGATTTATTTGAAGATGTGATATTACGTTAGACAATTGATATTGCTTTTTTGATGTTGTAGTTGGGTTTCACAGAGTGCGCTTTGTCTTCTCATATCTTAAAGTATGTTTTTGCAGGCTATGACTTTAGATAACTTGTTTCGTGCTTACTATGGTTGTGACGAAAGGACTTGTCAAAAATTAGCACAAAAGTGGTTGTGTTTTGCAATTGTGTGATTTTTCTTATAGGTGCTCAATGCTCACCATTTGCTTATCACTTAGTATGTGTTCTTTAGAAGATGAGGATTTGCTATCAAGAGGTTGCCGGCTTTTTTCTACTTTATATTTCAAAGTTTTATTTATAAGTTCGACGTCACGTGGATTACGCGTGCCAAGGACATAAGACCAAGTTTGGGAGATTCTACTTCTTTTATCAAATTCGTTTTTATACTCGGTTTTCTTCATCAGTGATCTAACTACTAGAGCCTACCAAAGTTTGAAGATTCAAGAGATGGTAAACATATTGGTTGAGGGAGAAGAAGCCTTATTGATTAAATGTTTAACCATCTACATGCACCACTTGAGGGGAAGTGTTTACAAGTTGCATATCTACAGAAGACCCCTATTAGATGATTACAAAAAGGGGGGGAAGAAGACCACAAGATATGATTTGCCAGCCCTTTATTTATGTGTAGGTGACATGTTCAAGGAGATTTAAATCAAGCGGGAAGCATTGAAAGATTTTGTTTCATTCAGGGAGGATGATTACAGCTCAAACTTCAAGGGAAGCTTTGGCCTTATGATGTAGTTCGTCGAGACTTTGTTTTTGTTTTGTCATCATCAAATAGGGGAAGATTGTTAGGTTCTTGATTTGATGAGACAAAGTGAATAAAAGAATGAAACAACGAAGCGAAACAAGAAGGACCAAAAAATTGTTCATCATGAAGTTCTACAAGATGTTAGACGAAAGTTAAAGATTTGGGTCAAAATAAGATATGATTATGAATATTAATGATGAAGATAATTAATTGAAGATTCTTTTCAATTTTTTTTATCTATTAATTATATTAATTAGTTTCCTTGTCAGCCATAGTGACTAATTATGCTTAAAAGGAGGTTCCAGGCATTTAGAAAAATCCTTCCATAGAAAACTAAAGCTATCCCAATGAGAGTCTAGTTAGTTTAGTTATCAAGTCGACTGATAAGAGTCGTAATAGCATCACTCAATAGTTAGTTGCGTGTAGCCTCCAAATTATGTTGGGGTAATAGGGAAACATTGTCAATAAAGAAAACGTCTGTGAATTAGCGTTTGATTGTTTCCCTTATTATTCCGCATGCGTGTTATCAATAATTGGGCTTGGATATTGGGCCGAGGCCCACTAGTCTATTTAAGTCCATTTGGGTTTATTAAATGGGTCCAATAAGCTTATCTTTTTACTAGGAAGCTAAATAAGCCACGAAAATAAGTTGTAAAGATAAGACAATAATCAAATAAGCCTAAAGTTTAAACCTTTATGGTTTGTTTGTGTGTTCGACTCACATAAACACGTCAATAAGCTCGATCGAGCTTATTAATAAGCTAAAACAAGTAAAAAGCTTTATAAAAACCATATCTTTATAAAAGTTTCACCACGACAATAAAACTAACATTTCCTTTCTTTCCTTTTTAAGATTTTCGAACCAAAGGCACAACCTTTTTAAGGTTGTGTAAATTTTAAAGTTTTGATTTTTAACAATCCATTTGTACAACTAGTTTCTAAACGTTATTAGGATCAAAGAAGTACGACTAGAATTTGAAAAAGATGAACTTACGGATGAGTTGAAAGAAGGGATGATCAAAGCTAACGAATAACACGAACAATACCCAAACTAACTATTTAAATCAACCCTGAATAAACCTTGATCTTCAAATGGGCTTGATCAAAAATAAAAGTGTGTGTTTGTGTGCTGGATGGCGTCGGACGAACCACCAAAAGGGTAGATGGGAGAGTTTTTGTGTTTCGTGTGTTTTTCTAGAGTGAGAAAGTAATGAAAGAAATTAAAGGTGAATGGATTTATGTAGGAAACTTAGTGTCTAGATGCAATGCATGAGAATTGAACCTTAGTCACCAAGATAAGGATCCTAGGGAAAACAGTACTAATGGGAGACATAAGGGAGAATTTAGTGGAATGGTGTTGGTGCTAGGGGGAGGACGCAACAACAAGGACCAAAGGTGTCCCATTTTGTTATTTTGAATTTCAAACCATGCAAGGTGGTATCCTAAGGGGTAGATATTTATTTTTCACGCACTCGATATTTTTCAAATATCGATTACGGTTTACGTGAAAACTTAAAAATGTAAAATACTTAAAAGAAAATTCTAAAATTTTAAATATCAATCCGAAATGTAAAAACGCGGAAAGTGTCAAAAGACTACATTAATTGGCAACCCGGAATGCTTCCGGTAATGATTGTCAGATATACGCGGGTGAACTCCCTGATTAAACGCAGAATTACGCGAAATTAATAAAAGTCAACTATTTCATATAAAAGTCAACGATGGGAAAATAGAAATTTTTACGGGGTGTGACATCCTTTCCCCGTTAAAAGAGCTTTGTCCTCAAAGCTTAAGATGTGCTAGGTGGTACAGTTACAGGTTTAGCAAATAAGTGTAGGTATTTCTTCTGAAATTGATCTTCACGTTCCCAAGTGAACTCGAGACCTCTTCTCGAGTTCCAACAAACTTTAACGAGAGGGATACGACTTTGATTTAGACGTTTGACCTCGCGGTCCATGATCTCAACAGGTTCTTCGATGAAGTGAAGTTTTTCATTGATTTGGATCTCATCCAACGGGATGACAAGTGTTTCGTTAGACAAACACTTCTTCAAGTCTGACACGTGAAACGTGTTATGAACTTTGCTTAGTTGTTGTGAAAGTTTGAGTCTATAAGCAACGGTTCCTACTTTAGCTAGAATCTTAAAAGGTCTAATATATCTAGGGTTCAACATTCCTCGTTTGCCAAAATGCATCATTCCTTTCCAAGGCGACACCTTCAACATGACCTTATCTCCAACTTGAAATTCTAAGGGTTTGTGTCTCACGTTAGTGTAATCCTTTTGATGATCACGATTACCTAAGTCATGTCGTAACTGCTTGTTGTCTTTGGTAGCCTTGTGATAAAATTCATGGCTATATCATCCCATTTCCAATTGGGTATTTCTGGTTGTACCAGTAAACCGGGTATCTCTGGTAATCGTCCCTTATTTTTAAACATGTCAAGCATTTGCTGACATAGATGGCGATGCCTGCTTCCATGTTGAGCCACTGGTACAACTGCTTAAGATTATGATATGTCTTATCCGATCTAGAGTGGATGGAATAGTTAGATTTATGTGACTTATACATGGTCATTTCTCTTAAGTTTCTAAAGCGTGGCAACCAACTCTTGTTCCTAATGCATAGAGTTTCATCGAGATGTGTCACAAACTCCTTATCTATACCATGAAGGTTCTCATCCTTAACGTTCTCTTTCTCGAAGGTTTCTACTTGTGCCTCATGAATCTGTAGTGGTAGGTTTGAATTAATGGTAATCACCAAGACTCTCACCCTGAGAGGCTTAGTTAGTTCCTTTCTGCTTAGAGCATATGCTACAATGTTTGCCTTTCCAGGGTGATATCGAATCTCTCAATCATAATCACTGAGCAATTTTTAACCATCTACGTTTCCTCGTGTTCAATTCCTTTTGATCTAGAATGTGTTGTAGCTCTTATGGTTTGTAAACATGGCACACTTCATGCCATAAAGGTAGTGTTCCCAAATATTGAGAGTAAACACTATTGCTCTTAATGCTAGGTCGTGAGTCGTATAGTTCTTCTCATGTACTTTCAGTTGTCGAGAGACGTAAGCTATCACATTCTCCTTCTACATTGTTATAGTACCTAATCCATTATGTGAGGCATCATAATAAACCACGAAGTTTTTCATTCCTTCAAGTAATGCTAAAATCGGTGCACTACAAAGTTTCTGCCTTAACAGTTGAAAGGTTTCCTTTCCTTTCTCTTCCTATTCGTATTTCACATTTTTTCTAAGCCAGTTTGGCTAGAGATTTCTCTATCCTAGAGAAACCTTTGATAAATCATTGGTAGTCACTGGCAAGTCCTAAGAAATGGGCGAATCTTTGTTGGGGTCATAGGCGTTGCCTAATCCTTGATTGACTCAATCTTGGTGGGATCAACGTGAATGCCTTGACTATCAACAACGTGGCCGAGAAATTTCACTTTTGGGGGTTAGAATTCACTCTTAGGGAATTTGGCATACAATTCCTTATTCTTAAGCAATTACAAGATAAGCCTAAGGTGTTCCTCATGATCTTCATTTCTTCTTGAGTAGATACATATATCATTGATGAATACTATCACGAACTTATCCAAGTACGGTTTCCTCACCCGATTCATGAGATCCATGAATACCTCCGGTGCGTTGGTCAAACCAAATGGTATGACCTGAAACTCAAAATTTCCATAACGGTTCCTACATGCGGTCTTAGCAATATCCTTTTCTCGAACTCTAAGTGGGTGATAACTAGACCTTTGGTCGATTTTGAGTAGAAGTTATTTCCTTGTAGTTGATCGAAAAGGTCATCAATCCTAGGTAACGGGTATTGGTTCTTTACAGTAAGTTTGTTTAGTTCACTGTAGTCGATACACATTCGAAAAGATCCATCTTTCTTTTTGAAAAAACAAAGCCAGAGCTCCCTAGGGTGAGGAACTGGGTCTTATAAATCCCTCTGAGCATACGACATACTATGCCGGAGACGGTCAACTCTCTGCCTCTCAACACCTAACATGCCTCTGAGTCTCATGTTATCCCACTCCAACGTACCAATCCTATCAAACAACTCAGCTCTTTGTTCACTAGCAACTATCGATGCATACCCATCACTCCTATTGCCTTACATCATTAAGGTTTCATCACCTCGGGTATATGGATAAGCTTCTTATTACAAACATTTATGGTGCGGTACTTTGACAACCAATCCATGCTGATGATACCATTAAAACTACCAAGTTCTACGAGAATTGAGTCGATGTTGAACGGGTGGCTTAGAAAGTTCAGGGTACAACCTCGAATTATAGAATCAGTTCCTATTATTTTCCCGTTAGCTAACTCTATAGTATACTTAAGGTCTGAGGCGGTTGGAGCGACGTCACTTAGAAGTCTAAGAAAACAATGAAATCGAAACTTCTATCGGCTAGGCTCTATGTACTTGCATTGCGTCCTTTGCTTTAACTTCAGGTTCGTTAGGAGTCTTGTCGGTACGAGAACCTCATAATCTTCATGATTTTATCTGACTAACATGTAAGTCAATTGAAGAAAATCTCATAGTTCTCTTGGTTATAATCCAATTAGGAGGATAAGTTCATTACGTTCTAGAGTCCTAAAATCCGTAATTACCATGACTACAGGAAGCATGATTTGGTCTCTCGGCCAAGGGTATGGTGTTTCTATATGCTAAGGTCAAGGAAAAATCTGCTTAGTTATGATGCTTACGAATACGAATACACGTGACTGACACGACTCACGAATACGCACGCAAAATATTAATAAAGCACGAGTACAATATAATCCCGCTGACAAGGCAGAGAAAAGAAGGAAAATAGAAATGGAAAGTAAGGGTAAATTGACAAAATTTTATGGTGACTACTCCCAGCATAGCATGGTCCTTCCTGAATTATACATAGGTGATCAAGCTATGTACAATTTAGGGACTAACGATGAAATACTCATTTTGTCAAACTAGTGTTATGTTTAAAAATCTTATACGGTATAAACGATATAGTTTTTAAGGTAGCAAAACAGTTCGTAGCAATGAAAACAAGGTAGTTTATATGGCGACACAAGATATTTTGTAAGATGGCGGAAAATATTTTATGAGATGATAGCGAAATAGTTTACGAGAAGATTACGTGACGGTTTATAATGTAATAGTAGAGGATTCATAATATGGTAACAAATAGTTTACGAGATGACCACCCAATAGTTTATAAAGTGGCAACGTAAGTAGTTTATAAGATACACGAAGTAGTTCATAAGATGACGACGAAATAGTTTATAAATTGATAGCGAAATAGCTTATAAACGCCAACGAAATAGTTCATGAGTTGACAACGAAATGGTTTGTAAGATGACTACAAAGTAGTTTATAATAGGGTAGCAAAAGAGTCTATAAATAACTGTAAAATAGGTTATAAGATGGAAACGAGTTAGTTCATTAAACGATAGCCAGGTAAGTTATGAGGTAATAATAGGATAATTATAAGATGTTTACAAAACGGTTTATAGAATGATATCAAAATAGTTTATAAGGTGTTAGCGAAATGTTTTATAAAATTATGGCAAAAGAGTTTATAAACGACGACAAAATAGGTTAAAAGATGAAAAACGAGTTAGTTTGTAAAATGATTGCGAAAATAGTTTATGGGATGATAGTAGAATAATTTATAAGATAATGACAAAATGGTTTATAGGACGACAACAAAATAGTTTATAGGATGATATCAGAATAGTTTGTTAACCAATAGTGGAATGGTTTATAAGACAATAGTAAAGTGATTAACAAGCTGTTTAGCAAACCAGTTCGTAGACCGACGGAAGTTTATAAATGACAGTAACTCTGTTTATAAGACGATGATAGTATGGTTCATATGATAACATCCAAATAGTTTATACTAGTAAAATGGTTTATAAAATAATAGCGAAATAGGTTGTAAGACGGTAATAGATTTGAGGAGTACCTTATATAAATTATTAGAGAATTGAAGTATAACTGACGAAATCATCATGACACAAAATGAATAAAGGGTGTAGAGTTATCCACTCAATACATGAAATTCACAGGGAAGTACTAGTGCAAGAATATTAGGGGTTACGGTCCAAGTGTATTTAGGTTTCACTAGGCAAGGTAGGAAGAATCTCTCCTTAAGCATTAGCATTGTTTTTGACGGCGTTAGAGTTTCCGCGAGTTTTTACCTTCCAAATCCAGTTTACACGGTTCAACTTTGGACAATCACTTTTGTAATGTCCTATCTTTCCCTACTCATAATGGGTACTTCAGGTTTCTAATTTGCCACTGTGGCTTCTAAGTTGTTATCAAAACAGTTGTCTTAAAATCTCTAGTCATATGGTCAACCCTCTCGTAGTTATTGCACTCATTAGTGCATGGCCCAGTGTGGTGCAACTTACACCTATTGTAAAAGGGTAACTTTCTTACATATCCATTTTTGTTATTCGGTCTAGCAATGTAAGCTCTCACGACCTTTTGTCGTTTACCTTGTTGTTGGCATTCCTTGCCACCTTGGCTTTCTAACGTACGACCTAATCCATTGAGTCATGGGTCATACGAGTTTTTGCCTCAGACAGCAATAACTTCATTAGCATTATCAATTTGTTGGGTGACGGTATGCTCGATCCTCGCGGAACTCATTTCTTGTCTCGTTGTCGGTATTTTTTTGATAATCGAACGGAGTGAAGAGAATAAAATAAGTCAAATTTCAAAAGTCGTGTTTCCAAACATAGAATGTTATGAGGTGATGCGTTAAAGTTATGTGAGAATTAATCGGTATGTTTCTAGAAGTTACGAGGAGTAAGAAAGATTGAGACATTACGGTATGACGTAGGTGTTTCGACAGTATAGGGCGAGTGTTCAAACTCGGATTCGAGTTCGAATAGTAAGATAACATAGGGTCGGCAGACTGCGACAAATTTCAACGTTATGTGAAACGATATTATGTAAAGTCATGAAAAGTTTTAAAGTTCATCGTATTACTCACGATGTTTTTAGAGATAAACGAGACCATTGTGTCACTCATAATGTCTTAGGAAAAATTTATTATTTTATATAGTCAACTTCTATATACAAAAAAATAAGGAAATATACGTAAGGCAAACGTGAACATAGAGGAAAGACAAACGTAAGCTCATAGCAAAATAGAGCTCAAGGGAAAAAATAAACGCAAAGCAACATAAACGCAAGGAATAATAACCGCACGGCAGAAGTAAACCCATATCATATTAGGCTCAAGGCAAAATGATACTCACGTATAGCTATATTAAAAGCACGCATAAGGCACACATAAAAGCACGTAAGGATCACATACTGGTTATAGACCAAACCTAGTATATACTACCTGGTTTTCTATAACCTTGGCTCTGAATACCAATTTGTCACACCCGTAGACGGGGCCTGGACGGAATACATGTCCGAGGGCGTGACGTCATAATATACATTACACAAAGTACGAGAGAACGATCACTAATGGATGTTTTGAAAATCATAACTCGTTGCATTTATTAAAAATAGATAAGTCTTACAAGATTTTAAAGGAAATTAAAATGTTGCGGAAGCATAAATAAGTTTTCCAAAGTCAACGAGTATGAAGGATAAATAAAGTCTTGATAAATGGTATCATATTGCACGTAGACTCCACACAACACATCATAGAAGTCCAAAGCTAAGCACCTGAGAAAAACATGCATAAAGCGGTCAACATAAAGTTGGTGAATTCATATGTTTAACTAAAGTATTTACGAGAATAAAAAACGTTTAGTGGATACTACTTCACTCGTAATATTATGAAAAGTGTTTAGTATTTGGAAATGTTCAACAAAAGTAGTATGGACCACAAGATTTCAAAACGTATGACTATTGTAACACATACAATATCCGTCAAAAATATTTACGTTGTGCCAAGCTCATGACACTGAAGCCTTAACTACACGTTGTTTACAAGTTGGTGCCCCAGTAGGTGCATTGCCTAACACCTAGAGTTCCTCAAATGAAATGTGCCCGTTTACATGGTAGTGCGTTGTTATCTACCCGGACGGGGAAGTTCAATCCTAATAGATCTATTCACAGCTTTCGCATTTACTCGACCGGTACCTCCAGTCAAGAAATTAACGGTTTATGATAGTGGGGACTTCATGGAAATAGGGTAACTTAGGCAAACACGTAAACAAGCATGAGTTCAATAAAGCACTTGTGTCCAATGTAAAAGTAACCATCGTATTTGTAAAAGCTTTAGGTACTTAAATCCATAAGTAGAAAGAATGTGATATCAATCATGTAAACGAATTTGAAAACGATCATATAAAATGAGTTTGAAATCAATAACGTAAACGAATTTGTAAACGAGCATGTTTCTCACCCCAAAAGTTATAAAGTATATGTAAAACAAGTAAAACGTGGGGCTATGAACTCACAGTAATTGATGAAGAATAACAGCTGAAATAGAACGATCACGTAGATTCGCACAACGGTACTAGGTCTCAACCTAAGAATAAACGGTCGGGTTTTAGTATTTACCCGATGGAAGAAATATGAAAACGAATAAGAGTTTGGAAAGTAGTTGTACGTTTATTACAAAGAAAGTGTCCTTAATAAAATTGTCGTGTGGTAGTCGTAGTGGTTTTAACTCGAAGAAATGTGTTACGAAGTTAAATATGGAGTATATTAGAAAATTAACAAATAAATAAATTTTGGCATTTTACCTGGTAACCCAAAATAATGATTTAGATATTAAGAAAAATAATGTTTTTATGTTTTTAATTTACGTAACTTCCCGGCAGGTCACCCATACTAGTGCTACCCTCGCACGAGCACACTTAACTGCCGGTATTAAAGAAAATACTTGAATATAAAATATAAATATGCATTTTATTTAATTAAACTAACACATATGTATTATTTATTATTTATAAATAATATATTTTAGAAAAGTTTTTAAATATAAGATATCAAAAATAATTTTAAGAATATATAGTTTTCACGAAATTTCGACATGATCCGTTCGTAAATAATAGTTTTCCAAAGTCGTAGACTTTAATTCCCAAACACTTTCAACGCTTTTCTCAAATCACTATATTCCCAAATAAGTTGAAACCATAGTGGTTTCCTTTCTTTCATTTTTAAGATTTTCGAACCAAAGACACAACCTTTTTAAGGTTCTGTAAATTTTAAAGTTTTGATTTTTAACGATCCGTTTGTACAACTAGTTTCTAAACGTTATGAGGATCAAAGAAGTACGACTAGAATTTGAAAAAGATGAACTTACGGATGAGATGAAGGAAGGGATGATCAAAGCTAATGAACAACACGAACAATACCCAAACTAACTATTTAAATCAACCCCGAATAAACCTTGATCTTCAAATGAGCTTGATCGAAAATATAAGTGTGTGTTTGTGTGGTGGATGACGTCGGACGAACCACCAAAGGGGGAGATGGGAGAGTTTTTGTGTGTTTTTCTAGAGTGAGAAAGTAATGAAAGAAATGAAAGGTGAATGGATTTATGTAGGAAACGTAGTGTCTAGATGCAATGAATGAGAATTGAACCTTAGTCACCAAGATAAGGATCCTAGGGAAAACAGTACTAATGGGAAACATAAGGGAGAATTTAGTGGAATGGTGTTGGTGCTAGGGGGAGGACGCAACAACAAGGACCAAAGGTGTCCCATTTTGTTATTTTGAATTTCAAACCATGCAAGGTGGTATCCTAAGGGGTAGATATTTATTTTCCATGCACTCGATATTTTTCAAATATCGATTACGGTTTACGTGAAAACTGAAAAACGTAAAATACTTAAAAGAAAATTTTGAAATTTTAAATATCAATCCAAAATGTAAAAACGCGGCAACTGTCGAAAGACTACATTAATTGGCAACCCAGAATGCTTCCGGTAATGATTTTCAGATATACGCGGGTGAACTCCCTAATTAAATGCAGAATTACGTGAAATTAATAAAAGTCAACTATTTCACGGAAAAGTCAACGATGGGAAAATATAAATTTTTACGTGGTGTGACATATGCTACCAAAAGTTCAAAATAAAGATGTTCGCTACACTTTCGAAAGGATGAGGACTAAACATGTAATTTGGCCAAATGACATGGGCCAAAAATACAATCTACTTTTTAATAAATAAACAAAGATAAACGAAGTTTTTACCAAACAGTTCATGAAATATTTATCGAACGTTTAATTCGTTTACAGTTCTACCTACATTTATTGGGGCAAGGCGTATATCTATTCTATTTTATGTTTAAGGAAAAAGTTTTTCAGCCATCTTGGATAAGTTTGTAGACCTAAAATAACGTATTAAATTTGCAAGAGAACAAATAACTTAAAAGAATTGATGGGCCTAGTAGACAGATCAACAACAACAAAACTTGATGGACCAAAAATAATGGAATAACACGAGTCCAAATCAAAGTACATAACAGGAAGGGTGTTTAAAAGTCCAGGTTTCAGGTCTTTCGAGTTAAAATTATAAAAATACTCAATTTTCGTTAAAAACGACGTCGTTTTTGACGCATTTTTACTATTCATGCAAAAACTGTTGTTGGCCTAATCCAATTACCTTAGTCCAGCCCAAAGTTTATTCTCTCACATCTAAATATCTAATAATCATGCATTAGTCCAACCCAAAGTTTATTCTCCCACATAGAGGTGCGTAAATCGGTTAACCGGTCTCGGTTTTGGTTTTGGTCAAACCTTAACCGGTTAGGGTCAAACCATGCAAAAAACCGGTTTGATCGGTTAACCGGTTAGGTTAGGAACCGGTCGAACTGGTTGAAAACCATAACCGGTCTAACCGGTTTGGTTTTGGTTCCTTAACCGGTTATACCGGTTCCTATATTTTTTTTTCGTTTTTCGTGGTTTTATACGCAATAAACTGAATAAACTTCAACTTTTATTTAATATGAAACGAAATACATCAAACGGAAAGGAAAATACATCGGAAACGAAATACATCGGAAAGGAAAATACAACATAATACATTAGAAGTGGAAAAGCTAATCGTCAATGTCATAATTCATCAAACCATAATCAAAATCGGGCTCTTCTCCTCCCGAACCGGATGCCATGGTGCCTTGGCTAGCAGCATCTAGTGTGATTTCTTCATCGGATAGTGGTGTAGCTTCATTATCTTGCACCTCCATAGTCAAGATCTCTTCTTCAAAGTCTAGGGCGCCTTCAAGAGAGGATATGTGTTGTTTACTCTTTTAAGTGTCCAAATGATCCTTCAAACACATACACATCTCTAAAGAACTCGGTGTTAGTTTTGTTCTTCGGATTGACAACACCCTTCCACTTGTTAAAATAGCGGATTCGAAAGCTACCGATGTAGCTTGTACACTTAGTACATCCATGGCCATACGGGATAGAACGAGAAACATTGACTCCTTTGATTTCCAAAAACCCACGACATCAAAACCTGCAAAGTCATTGGTTTGAAGATGTGTGATAAAATCCTCATGGATATATCGCTCATATTCGGAGGAAATTGCACTATCACTCATTGCCTTTTTACTTTTATGTTCTTTTAACCGGTGTAGCAAATTGTAAATTTGATTCTCACCACTCGCCCTCGATGAAGAACCCCTAGTCGTTGATTGAGTTGTTGGGCTACCATATTTCGTATAATAAAGATTATACAAACCTACCAAAGAGTCGTTGAGCCATTTTTTTGCCTTAGTTGCATGACTATCGTCAAAAAACTCCAAATTCGTACTTATATCCTCGATGAGTAACTCTACCCCGTGAACATTGAAACATGGATTTAAAGCGGCAGCACAAGTAATAATCGGTGGCATTTTTTTCAAAATACTTCTTGAGTTTTGCTTTCATTGGTTTAACCATACTTCTAAATATACCCCTATTAAGTTCATATTCGGTTAATTTGCAACTAATGAAGTAAATCTGTTGAAGTACCAATAGAGATGTTGGGTAATAAACCACCGATAAAATTTTTGTGGCATTGCTAAACACTTCAAGTAATGGACAAAGACTTTCAATAACAATCCAATTATCAACCGGAAAATGCTTACACTCAACTTATTGGCCAAAAGGTCATGAAAATACATCAAAGTAGCTTTTTGTTTTAGACCACTTTGGAACATATGATAAGTAGAATTCCATCTTGTCGGAACGTCCCAGTTAGGCGAGTAAGCCGGTTTATCTGTTTCCCTACAGATTCTAATATATTTTGAATAGTTTGTACCACCTGATTTAAATACATCTTTTAACATTGTTTTAAAAGACTCTTTGATTGCATTTATCGACTTCACCTTTAAACCTTCTTGCACAACCAAGTTAATGATGTGTGTAACACATCGATTATGTTAAAACCTACTCTCCATTGGTGGTTCGTATTTTAACTTCAGTTTATCAATTGCGCTTGTATTGTTTCTAGCATTATCTAACGTAATTGACAAAACTTTATCTTCCAAATTAAAATGGACAAACGTGTTTCTCAACATTCTAGCTAATCGCCCCTCGTGTGGGGAACCGAAAAGTCTTCGAATGCAATGACCCGCTTCATCATTTGCCAAGTAGAGGGCTCAATCTAATGTGTGGTAACACATAGGTAAGAATCGTGCAAACCATGACGAGCGGACCAAACATCCGTTGTTATGTTGACACAAGCATTTAAGTTAAGAAAACCATCAATTATTAATTGTTTAGCCGTTGCCCATAATTTCATTGCATCACGCTTAAGAGTTGAGTGACTTACGTGATTGTATCTTGGTTGCATAGTATTATGAAACACCGTAGTTGTTTCTTCGTGGTCGAAGTGGTTGAACGGTAACCCTTATGAAATCATCAAACCCGCGAATTGTTCACAAAGATAATCTGGATTGTACACAAAACACTCCCATCTCGACCCATCGATGGTTGACTTAGTTCTGGGGTCGTCTTGAGTGCCACACAATGCGGGTGAGTGAAATGAGCCCTCAACGTCGAGTTGAATGCCGTCGAATAGAAATTGAAGCAATGAATACATTGAGCTTTTTGAGTGTTGTCTGACATCTTTCAAAGGTTGTAGTGACTCTAAATTTCGGGGTTTCGTTTGCATGGTATAATTTCAACAATCGTTGGTGCACTTGAAGAACCAACACCGGTGGTACTTGAACAGCCTTGATTTTCCATTAGTGATTAGTGAATGAAATTCGGTTTTGCTTTGGAGAGTTTTTTTTGCTTAAGATTTTAAGTTATGTAAGTGGTGATTGAACCATTAACATAACTCATCTATTTATACTTAAACAAATGGGTAAAATGACAAGCACTACACTCAAAATATCAGACAAACGCTCCTCCACGGGTCCCCCCACGTGAAAAAAACTAGATTCAAAATTTAAAAAAATTTGAAAAAAAAAGTACAAAAACCGGTTCTCCACCGGTTAACCAGTTGCCGGTTTGGTTAACCGGTTACATTAACCGGTCCCCTAACCGATCGAGCATCCAAAACCTATAACCGGTCCCAAACAGGCAGTTCGGCCAAAAACTGGACCGGTTTTGGTCAAACCCGGTTTTGACCGGTCCTGGTTTTCGGTTAGTCGGTCGGTTCAGTTAGAGAAACCGGTTTTTCTGGTCACCTCTACTCCCACATCTAATAATAATGCACACATAAGGCCACTCAAAAAAAGGAACCCATAAAAATATGGCCCAAAAAGTTAGCTCCAAAAAACAAACCAACTTAAAAACCAACACAAAAAAAAACGAAAAAAAATAAAAATAGAAAAACAACTTAAACAAAATTACCTATCCACACCCATATGCGTAAAAAAAAACCCGCCCCGCAGCAACGCGCATGTAACTTGGGTTGTTATATATTATTATATAAAGCAAAACCAAAACTGAATTTATAGTGGATCAAACCGAACTCTTTGAGTTTCGTTTAGATCCGGAAAACTAGAATTAGATAATTCTAATCTTTTCATTTTGCTTTACAAATTTTAAAAATATAAAGTAAGAGAAAAGTTATATTGATATTATAAATTGCTTGGATATCGGGAGACTTATTCTCATAATTCATTTAAAAAGAAATCAATGGTTGAGATCAAATATATTTTATTATTTCACCTATTTTTTATAATTTAAATAGCTCATTAGCAGTTAATCGTTAGACAAACAAATTATACCGTTACGACCAGAATTTAATTATCTTTCTATAGATTGACACTTTGATATACTTTCGATAAACTTTTTTTCTCGTTTTTTCACGTTTTTTACGTTTTTTAGATTCTTTTCTCGTTATTGAAACTTGCATGAAAAATATATATGATTAAACACTAATTTGAATATTCTTATAATATCACATGTGATTTAACACTGAAATCGAATTACATGTGATTTCATTAGAATTACATATCTTATGTGACACTAATATCATGTGATTTATCAGTAATATGATATGTGATTTAACAATAATATCACATGTGATTTTATTAGTGTTTAATCACATATGATTTCTCATTCAAGTTTCAACAACGAAAAACCATAAAAAACGAAGAAGAAAAACGTGAAAAAATAAAAAAAAAGTTTGTCGAAAGTATATCAAAGTGCATATCTATAGAAAGATAATTAAATACTCGTCGTGATGGTATATTTTATTCACTTAACGATTAACGGTTTGAGAGATATTAATATTTAAAAAAAAAGATGAAAATGAGTTTTGGGTTAATCTCATTCATTAAATCAAGATGGAGATGGAGAGTGAGGATTAGTCCCTTGGTATCAAAACAAAATTTGATATCCAAATAAACGGTTGAGACTACAACATAGCCGGTCATCCCACCTGTTCAGAGGGATGTACGAGCATTTGTTAGATATGCCCCTATCTAGGATTGAAGAGACAGATGAGGAGTTGCAGACCCTGAGGGCTAGGGTAGCATCATCAGAGAGGGAGATCACATCTTTGTGCGCAAGAGTTAGGGCGACAGATTTGAGTGATGAGAGCTCCCAAGTTTCATTAGGGATTGTTAGGACTAGACTTGCAGAGATGCGGCGTCAGGTGAGAGACACTGCAGAGCAGTTGCAGCAGTGTCGGATTGCTCGGATGTATGATAGAGAGCGCATTGAGAGGAGTGAGGCGTATCTACATAGATATTTTTAGTACTACATGTACTATCTTTATATTAGGACTTAGCGAATCGACTAGGGTTCAATTGTAGTAGTTAGTCAGAAACTTGTACTCTTTTGTGAGAAGCATGTATCAGGTATTAAGCTATGACGATTAGTAATGATATTGCGATATGATGATGATTGAGTTATCTATCACCATGATTTCTTCTTTTATATATTCTATACATATCGTGATCTTATTATTTACAGTATCTATGGCATATCGTGAATTCTACCAGTATGAAACCCCACCGTGTGCTAAATTCTTGCGATATAAAAACATGCCGATTAATTCAAACACGAATTTAACCTGTCATCCTCATAACATTCCTTTTGGGAACACAGATTTTGGAGCCCGACTTAGTTACTCCGGTCAATTTTGAAGCAAATGTCAACGATAAGACAAGGAATAAGTTCCGTGAATATTGAGCAGATAGTATCACAACGAGTTACTAACGCTACTGAGGTTAATGCTTAAGGAGAGATTTTCCTGCATTGTATAGTGAGATTTAAGTCGAGACCTTCTAGGACTGTAGCCCTAAGAGATTTTCATTTGTATTTTCCCATAAATTTCATTGTGTCGTGTGGATGTTTTAAAATTCTCTATTATTTTATGTGTCATAACGATTCTGTCCGTTACACTCCTTGAATCATTACTATCTTATAAATCATTTCACTATTATCTTATCAACCATTTCACTATTATCTTATAAACCATTTCACTATTATCTTAAAAACTATTTTTCTATCATCATATAAATTATTTTGCTCATAAACCATTTTGGTATCATCTCATAAACTATGTTGCTGCCATCTTACAAATTATCTTTTTGTCATCTTATAAACTACCTTGCTTTCATCTTATGAACTGTTTTGATACTTTATAAACTGTCTTGGCGGCTACCTTATAAACGGTATGGTTTATACCATTTAATTCTGAGAAACGTAACACTAGTTTGACGAAAATGAGCATTGCAGCATTAGTCCTTAATTATACATAGCCTGGTCATCTATGTCTAATTTAGGAAGGACCATGCTATATTGGGAGTAGTCAGCTTAAAATGTTGGCAAAATCAAATTTCTACTGATATTTCCAAAAAGCAAAATTTCGTGTGCGTATTCGTGAGTTGTGCATGTCATGGGTGTTCGTATTAGTAAGTACGAAAACTAAGTAGATTTTTTCATAACCTTATCATATAGAGTCAGCCTCATCTTACATCACACCCTCAGCCGAAAGATCGAATTACACCACCAGTCACCCTAGGACAGTTCTCCAACCAGTGCGGCCACATTAGCTGCTTTGTCATATGGCCAAAGACCTTGGAAACTGCCAATGAAAGAAAAAGGACTATTAGGAGCGTGATGAACTTATCCCTTTTAGTTGGGTTAGAATTAAGAGATTATGAGATTCTTACACCATTGAATTTTCTAATGGCCATGAAGTTAAGGCAAAAGACATAAACATTGCAAGTACCTAGAATCTAGCCGATAGAAGCTTCACATCCACTGCTTTTAGCCTTCTAAGTGATATCGCCCCAACTGCCTTAGACATTAAGCATACTATTAAACTAACTAACGAAAAGTAAGTAGGAGACCGATATAATGGAACGACTGGCGAGACTTTACTTAAAGGAAGTGGTCTCGAAACATTGAATGCCAGTCTCGATTTTCTCAGACCGAGATAGCAGACTTACATCTCATTTCTGGCAATCACTCCAGAAAGCTTGGGTACACGTCTTGATAAGAGCACCGCTAATCATCCACAAACAAAAGACCAAAGTGATAGGGCTATTCAAAAGTTGGAATGTAACAATCCGTTGTTTCAGGTCATTTTACGACTTCAATCTTGCCATTTTTTTAGGGTTTTACGCATTTACTTTTAATTTTCATCGTTAAGTTAAATCGCGTAAACTAAAAATCAACAATCAACGTAAATGGACATCAAACAAATAAAAGTTTACGTCAAGCAAGCGTTATATTATTTTTACGAAAATAATAATTAACTTTTTATATTTTATTTTTATATGTTACGTAAAATGATTATGTTTCGCATTTTGGAACCTTTTTGCATATAAGTAAACCATTCTACATATCTATACTCATTCAAATACCAACAATTATACCAATACTCAAAAGTTATATAATTTCTTATATATGTATACATATGGCCGTATTCAACAAGAGAAAACACATGAGATATTATCAAAATAATACAAGTCTTTGGTTTCTAGAAGGAAGGTACATAAACTACCAACTCTTTCTTACACATATCAACTTTCTTACACCAAGCCATGCCAATCCCTTATAACTCTATCTCCCCTTTGGCATTGTAAGAGGTCGGCCACCAAACCCCTAAACTATGGTTTTATCAAATGGTTTTTAAAGATATTTTAGCTATAAATTGATTCCTATTTGCAAGACTTTCATTCACCTACAATTCACAACTTACAAAAGATAAAAACTCTTCCATTTCCTTTCTAAAAACCTACGGCTCAAATAAGCTAGAAAATACGTTCATAGTTTTTGATTTTACAAAGATACAAGTGTACTAGTATTGATAGTAGTGATATCTAAGGTATTTGAAAGTGATTTGGAAGCTTTGTTGGTAATTAATTAAGGGTTAATCAAGAAGGGAAAAGCTAGGGTTTTCAAGTTGAAATTAGGATTTCTTGATAGAATTTAGGGTTAAATACTTGAGGTTGATTTTGTGTATCATCTTCATCCATCTTCCTAAGGTCTAATACAAACCCTAATCTTTTCTAATTATTCATTTCTTCATATATATTGATTATATTGTTCTTCACCATCTAGGTTTATTTTATGAGTTTATAAAATAAAAAGGAGCATAAACATGGTTCGAAATATGTATATTCATATGATGAAATAATGTTAAAAATATGATAGAACACAAGAACACAATTTATATAAGGGTTGGTTAATTTATAGATTTAGTTACAAATTAATTGTTAAAAGTTTATAAATAAATAAGTATGAGGACATTTTATTTGGACATAATTGATGGACAATAATTAGAGGACTTAAAATATGTGAAAGTTATGTTATTAAGCAAATTAGAGGACTTGTAATATTTATATCATGTTAGAAATTATAAAGTCAGGTTATATATATATACGTATATATATATATATATGTATATATATATATGTATATATATATATATGTATATATATATATATGTATATTCGAACAGTTTGTATATTCTGGAAAGATACGAATTTTTATGATAAATATAAACTTGATGATAAAATAATATATTACAAGACGATTCCGTGCATATAAGGAACTCGAAAAACGGAGCTATAAGGAAGGAGATATGAATTTTGCAAAATTTCGATAATTAAATATATAAAAGTATTTTTATACAAAAACAGTTTGTATAAACCGTTTCGGTATATATTTATATATAATCTGTAAACATGATATTTTGATAGATTATCTTGACATGATTTTGTACATATAAAGAACGCGCAAAACGGAGTTAAAACGAAAATGTTATGAATTTTTAAAGATTTCAAAACGGGTATTGATTTGCTGTTGGCAAACCCTAGCGATCTCCTAAAAACCCTAATTTTTTAAGGTTTGGTATACCAAGCGTCA
>BQNB010005563.1:0-93309 GCA_026074375.1 Tanacetum coccineum
CAAGCCATACTATCCAATACCTCTCTCTGCTCACCTATGTCACCACGTAAGTTGTGGACCTCCTCCTCTAATCTGCTCAACCTTTGTGTCATAGTCTTATTCGTAGCTGGAGGCGGCTGAGGCGCTTGTACGAGTCCTGGAATAGCCTGAGCACCCTCATCAACATCGAGAGCACCCTTAGTGACCTCTAGGGCACCAGCCGCGGCAATTGGCTGCCTCTCTAGTCCCGGGGCTACCCCAGCCCAAGTATCACCAAGCTTAACACAGATTTTAAGCTTAACAAGCTCATCTAAATCGATAACTGGAAGTACGTAGGCAATCATAGATAATCCCATTAGTCCGTCATCACTAACTAAGCCAAAGTGCTCAGCAAGACACCCTATAAAGTGTCCCCCAAACATCCTGGCTCTGCTCTTCCTCCCCTTGGTATGCTTAAACAAGTACTATGATAACAGGTACGGGACATTCGCTGTCCCTGATCCATGCTCCTCAAGTAGAAGAGATCGGTAGTAGTTACCTTCTCAGGTGCCTGACCCTTACCAGAAATGCTGTAAGAAATCAACCTATGGTACAACCTCCTCACAGGGTCTCGAATAAATGTATAAGAAGGAGCAGCCCCCAGAAAGTCCCTATCAGATGAAATCTGAGTCCAATAATCCCTAAGATCCCTCTTATCAGGGATCGCTCTCGCACTACCCGACCAATACGCCTCAAACCCGACCTTTGCCATCTCCTCGGTAATATGTAATCCTAAAGACAGAATAAACTCCCTCTAAGTCATCCTACGTCTAGCTCCTCCTAGCTAAAAACATAAAGTATCAACAACATCCAACCCCAGCTCAGCATCACTGATCCTACAGGTGCTGGAGAACTCAAGTATAAACTCTCGAACCAACGGTCCCCGAATCTCATATAACCTCCTCCATGCATGACTAGTAAACAAAACCTGTCCCTCCTCTCCAGTATACACCATCCTTATCCTGTCAGTCAAAGTCTCCCCTATCTCCTCGGTCAACCCAGCAAAATCCAACACATGTACCTAGTTAACCTGTCTACCAAAATCATGTCCAGTCTCTGCTCAAAATCATGTACAATCTCCTTAGTGTATCCCTATACCTGGTATCTAAGCCACAAATACCTTTGAGCCCTAGGAGGTAGTGGTTTCATATCTGCAAAACTCAAACAAAGTTAGTTTACAGGAAATAGAATTTTCATTATCCTGACAGAGGTCGAATACGACGTATAGAACAGGGACGAATACACCGTATCCATGTATAGTCAATACTGAGTATTGAATCTTTTTAGGTTGATACGCCGTATTAAAAAACCAACACGGCGTATAACGAATATAGAGTATCTAAATGATACGGGGAGGTCAAAGAGAGGGAAATACGGCGAATTGATAAGACTAATATGCCGTATAGGGGATCAAAGGTTTAAGGTTTCAAGGCTTCTAATACGCCGTATCCAGGAGACTGGATACGTCGTATTGGTTTTCAAATTTAGGTAAAAAATACTTAATACGCCGTATTCGTTTTACTGGATACGCCGTATTAAGTCTGTTGTTAAAAACTGAAATGGGTTTTCCCCCATTCTACCTATTTGACCATAAACCCAATACATCCAAAATACTCAACAATTCATTACTCTAGGGAAAGAATGGGGCACATTTAAGTTTACGGCAACATCCCTAATCGAACTAAACCCTAACCCTAATTTACTTAATTTTGAAAATCAATATGAAAAAGGAAAAAGGGAAGGATTTAGAGATTGTTACCCTTTATCGAAGGAGTAATGTAAAAAATAAAGCAAAAGAACTAATTTCCCAAGATTCAAATGTGGTAAAAAAAAATTAATGGCTTAGAGTGAAAATGGTGGTCAAAACAGATTCGGTGTATCAGTTGGATTTTTATACCCAAACTCGATACGCCGTATCGAGTTTAATCCAATATGTCGTATTGGTTAAAACAGTTGACCAAGTCAACTCTGGTTAAAAATCGTTGATACGGCTTATAGATGTTTAGACAATACGCCGTATTCATCTTTGGAGACCAATTTTCTTAAGTTATCAAAGTAAAGAGAAAGTACCTTGGCCTCCGCAATTTTCTCATATAATCGCCATCCTTATAAAACCGCTTGGGGTCGAAGGGAATGCCAAACGGCACATATAGATTTTTAATTATGAAAATTAATGGCTTCCCTTCGTGAAAACTTATCCGACTTATCACTTTAGTAATTATAATAAAATTACTTGTTTATGAAAGTTCTCTTTTCTTTTCGTGATTTGTCTCTAAGCATTCATTAGACTCAACGTGAGTGGTGTCATTGCTCATGCAAACAACACTATCCATTGTTTTTATATAGATGTTTTTCGAACACAATTCAGTATTGATTTCAACATGGTCATTTACTAGTTTCGGTTTCAAATCATTGACATGAATTAATTTATAAGAAAAAGTAGACGATAGCTGGAAAATCCTCTTTAAAATCTATGAAAAAATCAAGATCATCACAATAAATCTTACCGTATGTAGCAGTTTCCCAATTAAACATCCGACCATGCCTTTGAACTTTTTCAGCTTGAAGTTTGATGTACTCCTCCATAGTGATGTTTGGGTCGTCCATCATCAACCTGACTGAAATCGCAATACAAAAACAAAAACAAATACTGGAAAAACAAACAAGGAAGAAAATACACAGAAAAACTAAACTAATCTAATTTACACTAATTCTAGAGGTTAAGTTAATCTAGGGTTAAAAACAAAATTATTAAATAAAAATAAAGAATAAACAACTTCACTCCCCGATAGCGGCACCAAAAACTTGATGTGTCGTTGTGTGTAGGTAATTTTAAGATATCAAGTTTAACATTTGTATTTTGCTGACTTTACTTAAAACAACACTTTAACGGGCAGTGTACCCGATCAGATGTAGCTTCGTTGGTAAGTAGGGTGTCGATCACTAAGAGCGAGAGCGTTAATCTATAGTTCTATCAATATTTTGGTTAACTAAACTAAGTTAATTTAAACTAAGTTAATTCTAATCTATGTTAAACCTATGCTAAACCTATGTTAATCCTAATTCTAACGGATAAAGGTGGGGGGTCAGTCTGAGAGACTGGCACATGTTTTGTGGTAACTTAGATCAATTTAAAACATAATAACACATGCAAGCAGATAATCAAAAGATAGAAGAGCGGTCTAGCCAAATATAAGAAAACTGTATTAGCCATGATTAATCCAATTAAAACGTTGGTTTGTTTATTTTAGTGCAATGAGTGCTTATCTCGAGGCGGCATATCATTCCAAGATTTAGGCGGTACTTCTTCCTAAAACCTAGATACGTAGAATTCTGTCATAATTAAATGCATCCGCATAAAGCATCCTATTCGCTGATTATAATCTATCTTAGGAGATTAATAATGGTGATCTTATTAAACTCTAGCTCATGGAGACTTTACCCACTTACTGCTTAATGGCAATTTATATTCTAGTAGTCTACTGTCCAAGTCTTTACCAAAGGAATTAGTACGTTATTTGTTGATCCCAAGTCACCTGCTAGTCCAACTTGTTCACATAAACTAAAGGTAAAGATAGGGCATTATTTGTGATCATATTATTCTAGAATATAAATCACTATAATCAGAGTCAACTATCGACATCTAGCTAACTTGGTCGGTATCACTAGATCCAGTTGAATGATAGGTCGCATACAAAAGCACGTAAACAAGTATAAATTGATAAACATAAACAACGATCAACGATAAATTAAGCAGTCGATATAAACAAACCAAACATTTAAATCTTTATAATCATAGCTAATACCCAAGGGTATTAGCCCTTAATCATTGTAATCAATACAAGAATAATCAATCAACCAAGGTAAACTAATCGAGTTAAACGAATAATACCAAAAATTGAACGATTACTAAAGTATAAGAGATTACAAGGTGTTTCCTATGGAATTAGTAGCTTTGCTTGACCTCTTCTGCTTTTCTTGTCTTCTGAAAATTAACTTTTATAGTTAGGTATCAAAAATATGATCAAGCACACCTAAAACTCGTTTTAGGTCTTCTATTTATAGTGTCTGGAATTTGGTCGATACGGCGTATTAGTTGAAGTCAATACAGCGTATCAAGAGTTTCTTGGAGTAGGGACCACGTTCAATATCTTCCAGAATATTTTATTACTATATCTTGGATACGGCGTATAGAGGTCTTCTGGATACGGCGTATAGGTCTTTGTTCTTTGTGGTATCTTGTGAAGTGCAGGCATAGATACGCCGTATCTTCCTCGATGGATATGGCGTATTGGATGTCAGAACAATATTCTTCATATTTCTTTGTTTAAGCTCCAGAATGCGTGCCTTTTAGCTAATCTTCACAAAGTACTCCATAATTACTACAAATCTCAAATATAAATGATTAATTATCAATTCTTGCAATAATTATACAAAATGGGTAATTTATATGGGATAAATGATGCTATAAAAGTGACGTTATTTGATGTCATCAGCATCACACTAGGTTTTGAATTCCTATGTCTTTCTTGTGTGTTTTTCCTAGCTTTTCTAGATAGTAATTGTGAACCATGTCATTTGAACTAAATCTTGGCATGTTCTTTGAGCTATTCCTAGATTCGCTAGATGCAATCACATGATGAGGTTTTACAAAGGCAGATTCTCGAACTTTAGGCAAATAATGTGGAGTTACTGGTTTTGAAAAATCGTTTTTCATATCAACTTGGGAGGCAAACCTTGGTTTTGAAATTTTAGGTCGTTCAGATTTAAACGCATTCGGTTGTCTAACAACTGATTGGGATCTGACTAGTTGTAAAGTTGGTTTCCCCAAGATTGATGGTTTTGCAAACTTAGTATCCACACTATTTCCTTTTAACTTTCTTAATTCATTTTTTAAAGCAGCAATTACAAAAACCTTTTCTTGAAGCTGAGCTTTCAAATCAGCATTGTTAATTGACTTTTTGTTCATTTGAGCAATCAGAGAATCATTATGGTCTGTCGTCTGAACTCGTGTCTTTTTGAGACAAATATTTTTAGACTCGAGAGATTGGTTTGAAAATTCAGTTGTCTTGTTATTAAGTGATGGATTAAGCAAAGGACTTGTAACTTGACATTGTTCAGCGTCCTGGTCAACCCTTCCTTCATTATTAAATTTAGTATGCTTAGCATGTTATTGTCCTGTAGCGAATACAATACATTCAACAGTTAATTGTACCTCAACCATTGGTTCTTTGTCATATACGGGTTTGATATCTGCATTATCAGCATCTATATCATTCCCTAGCCCGCTGCTTGTATATTTCTTTCTAGATTCTATCTCATTGCTTTCGGTGACAACCAAATCAGCATCCAATGCTTTTCCCATATCAACCTTACTCTTTTGCTTCTGCATCTGTCTTTTATTCACCCTTTTGTCATACAGTCCTTTGTGACGTGTTTTTTAGCAACGGACTTCTTTACATTTCTCATGTGTTGAATCAATGTTTCTCTAAACTGTTTAACTTTGATTCTATTGTATTCAAGAAAATACTTGTCTGTCATTTGACTGTTATAATCCAAAGTAAACTGTGAATCGATGAATTACTAAAACTGTCTGTTAAGTACCCAAAAGGTAGCCATAGATCCATCTTCTTGACATTCCTCTTTGTCAAGTTGCTTTTGTAGTTGATCCATGTAGAGGAACATTTTACTTATGAAAGTCTCACCATCTTGACCAAAGAGTGACAGAAATGCCTGTTTGAATCCATGTTCGATACGAGTGCCTTATAAGTCATCTTTTGATAGAACTTGAAGGTGTGAATGAAAAGATCGAAAATATGCCATGCATCTCTCGTTTGCTTTTGACATCTTGTATTTTATTGCATGCACATCTTTTGTTTCCAAACACGAAGAAACCATATCTTTAGTTTCCATTGTATCGGAGTTGTTGTTAAATGAATTACGAAACTTAAGTAGATAAAGTGATTTGTTATGGTTTGTTATTCGAAAAAATCGTTGTTTATGTTAACGTACTTGAGCTTAATTAATGATTATTAGAAAACTTGAAATAAGGACTAACGATGAACGAGTTTGATAACGAAGGAAGAACGATAAAAACTATTCAAAAGTAAAGGTTAACTAAAAAATTATAAAATATAAAAGACTAAGAATGAAAATGTTTAAAAAAAGACTAAAGTTGAAAAAAAATGCTTAAAAGTGAAAGTCTTTGATAAACTAAGGTTAAAATTGCAAATGTTTGAAAACTTAAGGTTAAAAATGAAAATGTTTGAAAGATGAGGGATAATATTGAAAAGATTTTAGAACCTAAGGATTAATAGTATTAATGTTTATTTAACTAAAGGTTAAAAGTGACACTTTTGGAAAAATAAGGGTAAAAAGTGTAAATATAAAATTCTAAACAATATTAGAATATTATCATGCACTAAAATTCAAAACTTCTTCTTCTTCGTATAACAGGACGTAGGTATAGTGTATTTTCGGAATCGTTTCGAAATGATTCCACAAAAATGAAACACGTTACAATGATGTATGAAGGATATAAGACCCGCGAACGTCGAAATCCGAAACTCAAAAACCAAAACACTTTGAAACTGTGTCTTCTTCGTTTAATACTCAAATCGTGAACCCTTACTATCAAATCGCTTCTCAAGTGAAACCAAATCGCCTAAACATTGGAACTTATTAAAATACCTCTTCTCACATGGTAAAACAGTTCAGGGACTAACTGTGTCAAGTTTGTTTTTTTAGATTTAGTAGATAAAGGTTTATTGGGCTATTTAGCAAGAGTGTGAAAGATGGAGGGTTGTTCCTGTTATTCTGAAGAAGTGTTAAGTCAGTTTTGGGTCAAAGCTATAAAAGCTTGAGTCGTCTCTTGTTTCTTCACTTTTCATATCATCTCTCTCTCTCTCTTTAAACGCTCCTCTCTCTCTCTCTAATACATTATAAACCCTAAATTGAGATCATCTTGATCTTACAGTGTTACATTTGTAATAGAACTATAATTAATCTAGATTATAGATCCATACCAGATTAATTGTGGTGGATAGATTTATTTCTTTGGTTTGCTGATTAAAATCAGTTTTATGAGTTGTATTTGCTACTCAAATTAAGATTTGAGTTGTTTTTATAAATAAATTCTTAATTTATTTATGGTATCAGAGCCATGTTGCTCTGAAATTGTTTTTTAAAGGAAAAAATACTTAGAGTTTCATAAAATTTGGAGGTTTTTCAAAAATAACCAGTCAGTTTTCAATTAAAACTGTTTTCTTGTAAGATCTGTGGTTTAATTGCACAGATCGATTATTAATTTCAAAAAACCCTAATTTTTGAAAAAATTAAGGTTTTGTGGATCTTGGTAATTTTACTCTCTCTAGTTGATTGGTTGGTGATTAAGATTGCTTAATCATTGGATTTGGAAGTTTTGGGTTTGATTTGCTCTAATTTGAGGAATTAGGGTTTTGTGGATCTTAGTGATTGGGTGTGGGTTATTGCTGATTAATATGCTAGCCTTTTTGACTGGGTGAATCAAGAAGATAGTTGGTTTAGTATTACTTTTTGCTGCATATCATCCAAAAGCTCTGTAACACCTCTTATCTCTTTCTCTTATTAGTGTTAATTGAGTTTGTCTGCCTTTGATCTGCCACCTTGAGTGGTGTGAAATCCTGGGAACTTCTTTCTTCCTTTATTAATTGTTTGTTTTTTATCTTTCAATTTGATTTCTATTTGTTATCATGTCTGTTCATAATTCTAAGCATAATACTCCTAATAATATTGATCATGATGATGATATTCATGATTCTGTTACCAGAATTAGTAAACTAGATATTAGTGATCCATTACACTTGCATCCTAATGATACTACTGCTCTTACTGTTGTTTCAATAAAACTAAAGTAAACTGAAAATTATCACGTATGGTCATGTGCTATGCTTTTGGCTTTAGAAGGTAAAAATAAGATTGGTTTTATTGATGGTTTTTGTAAAAGATCTAAAGATGATGAGGTTCTTGGTAAACAGTGGGATAGGGTGAATGCAATTGTTTTAGGTTGGATCTTAAATTCAATATCTAAGGAACTATTCTTGGGTTAAAATTTTTCAAAAAGATCTAAACATGTTTGGAAAGAATTAAAAGAAACCTATGACAAGGTTGATGGATCAATAATGTTTGGATTACATAATCAAATTAATACTCTTAAACAGAATAGATCTTCTATTACTGATTATTATCATAAGTTGAATACTTTATGGAAATAGTATGATGCTATGATTTAGTTGCCTAAATGTGTTTGTAATGCTTCTGAAGGTTTTAATAAACATAATCAGTTGTTGAAATTAATGCAATTTCTTATGGGCTTAGATGATTCTTATATGCAAATTAGAAGCTCTATTTTGTCTAGAGAGACTTTGTCTGATGTGAGAAGTGTTTATGCTACCATTTATAGTGAGGATTCTCACAGAGTTGCTGTTGGTAGTATAGTTGGTTCCTCTCAAAGGAATCAGGCTTCTATTTTTGTGTCTAAAGTGCCTTATAGCCAAAATTTTCAAAGAAGTAATCAGAATTTTAATGTTGGACCTTCAAGACCTAATAATGTGGATAATAATAGACAAAGTGAGGGTTCTAAATTGGTATATGAAAATTGTGGTTTTAATGGGCATATTATTGATAGATGCTTTAAAATCAATGGATACCTTGCTGATTTTGGGAAGAAAAAGTCTGGTCAAAATTTTAAGAAACAAAATGTTTCTAATAATAATTATGTTGGGAAAAGTTCATCTTCTGGATTTACAGATGAACAAATGGATACTCTTCTCTCTCTTATCAAAGACATTAAATTTGGAAAAAATATGCAGGTTAATATGGCAGGTACTTATTTTAATAAGAGTTCTATATTTCATAAAAAATTTGAATTTTTTTTGCTCTAATGCTAATTTTAAACCTAAACTTGTTAGTAATGGAAAAATAGTTGATTCAGGGGCTAACCATCATAAGACTTACACTGATAAAGAATTAGACAATGTTATTGACATTTCCCATCTTAAAATTAAATTGGGTCATCCTAATAGGACTGAGGCCTATATTTCTAAGATTGGAAATCTGAGATTGTCTAATGGTTTAACTTTGTATGATGTGATGGTTATTCTTAAATATTATGTCACCTTGATTTCTGTTCACAAATTGATTAAAGAGAATAAGGTTATAGTTGCCTTTGATGAGAATAGATGTTATTTCTTGAATCAAGATTTGAATCTAAAAAAATGTTCTGGGATTGGTGAATAATGTGAAGGATTGTACTACTATAGTGATAAAGGTATTAAAATTAATACTAATAATCTTAGATTTCAATGTATGCTATCTCAACATGATTGGCATTGCAGGCTTGGTCATCCTGCAGACCCTGTTCTAAATGTTCTTAAAGATTCTCTAAACTTTGATATAAAGGATAATACTATTTGTTGTGAAATTTCTCAAAGGGCTAAACAAACTAGTGAACCTTTTCTTTTAAGTAATCATAAGTCAAAAAGTTTGGGTGATCTTGTACATTTAGATTTATGGGGGCCTTATAAGGTGACTAGTTCTGAGAGGTTTAGGTATTTCTTGATTGTTGTGGATGATTACACTAGAGCAGTTTGGGTATACTTGATTAAATCTAAAGATGAGGTTTCTCACTTCATAACTGTTTTCTATAATTTGATTGAAAATCAATTTAAAAGGAAAATTAAGGTTTTTAGAAGTGATAATGGTATTGAATATGTTAATCAGTCTGTATCTAAATTGTGTTCTGATAAAGGGATTATTCATCAAAATTCTTGTGTGTATACTCCACAACAAAATAGAATAGTTGAAAGGAAACATATGCATCTTTTAAATGCTGCTAGATCCATTATGTTTCAGGAGGAATACCTTTAAAGATGTGGACTGAGTGTATTCTAACTGCTACTTATCTTATTAACAGACTCCCTTCTTTTGTGCTAAATGGAAAGTCTCCTTATGAAATGATATATAAAAAATGTCATACTCTCTCTCACTTAAGAGTGTTTGGTTGCTTGTGTTTTGCTACCATTGTCAATAATAATGACAAGTTTAGTAGTAGATCTAAGAAATGTGTTATGACAGGATATTCTAATTTTAAAAAAAGGATATAGGTTATACAGTCTTGATAAACATCAGTTCATTTTTTAAAGAGATGTTAAGTTTTTTGAGAATATATTTCCTTTTAAGGATTCTGAAGTTGGAAAAATGATTCTACAAATGTTTTTCAAGATGTTAATCAAATAAATTTTTTCGACATTTGAATATCCTGAGATACCCAAGGATGATGAGAGAGTAGCTAATGATCTAAATAAGGGTAAGAGTGATAGTAGTAGCTCTTCTGAGTCTGGTAGTAATATTAACGCTGCTGATTTTTCAGTTGATTCTGGAAATGATGCTGATAGCAGTAATGATTTTGTTGCCACTCAGAATGAGGAGGTTGCCACACTTGAAGAAAATGCTTTTTCTGGGGGTAATTTGGATCAAAATCCAAGTTCATCTCAAGGTGTTCAAAAAGTTAGAAGGTCTTTTAGACAAAGTGTTTTTCCAAAGAATTATAATGATTTTGTTGTTGAATCAAAGGTTAAATATGGTCTTGATAAATATGTTGGTTATTCAAAACTTGGGTGGTGTTTATTTTTTCAGAAATGCCTCTTAACAGCATCTTAATCTAACTCATTCAGACGTGGTCAGACATTTGGATCATTAAGACTGTTTGTTTTTTTCAAGTCATTCAAAGGCAGTAAGAGGCAAGCAGTGTTCAGAACGTTTGTTTTTTTATCATTAAGAGGCATAAACCTCTTACTGAACTAGATGTGGAGGGGATGTCTTAACACCTCTTAATGTCTTTTTTTCCTTACTTTTTTTTCTACTTTGTTATGATTTTTTTTATTTTGGTGTTCTTTTTTCATTTCTTGATTTTCTTTTCTTGTTTCACCTTTGTCTTTTGTATTGAAAATATTAAATAGAATCATTGCATATGTTTTATTAGATAAAAAGCGTA
The DNA here is from genome assembly GCA_026074375.1 of Tanacetum coccineum. Lineage (NCBI taxonomy): Eukaryota > Viridiplantae > Streptophyta > Magnoliopsida > Asterales > Asteraceae > Tanacetum > Tanacetum coccineum. The sequence continues at coordinate 11,051 of BQNB010005563.1, forward strand.
TAAGATGATATGTGGCGACCCATATTTTGTTCAAATTGAAAGGTACGATTTCGGACTGATACATCTTAATTCTAACGTGATTCATTTAGTTAATCGTTTTAATAAGTTCAATTCAAACTTTAAATTGATTATATTGTAATTTTTTATTTCATGAAGATTATTTCTTGTGCGAATGCAATTATTTTATATTTAAATTTTAAAAACTATAGTTTAACATATCTAGACATTTTAACTAAAAATACAGTTTTATTTCATTCAGATTCAGATTTCTCAACCACTTATTCAGATTAAGATGGAAATCAGATTCAGGCTTTTCTACCGAATATTCAGATTCAGATGTGCGAATCAGATTTCAGATTCAGAGCCTCTTAATAAACAAACAGCACATAAGCATTAAATCAACGTCTAAATAGAAATCTTGAAATGGTGCAAGCTAGTCAAAAGATAATGGGTTATTGTAACCAAAATTTTGATGAACTTCTGTTACGAGTAATTTATTTCAAGTTATATATTTTTCTAGTTGAACCACTATTCAATAGACTTTGTAAAAGGTGAAGACTTTTTGTTTGATCAATTTTCTTTATTCCTGTAATATCATACTGTTATGTTTATTATATTGTAATTTTTTATTTTATAAAGTTTATTTCTTATGCGAATGCAATTATTTTATTTTTAAATTTTAAAAACTATAGTTTAACATATCTAGACATTTTAACCAAAAATATTGTTTTATTTTATTCAGATTCAGATTTCTCAACCACTTATTCATATTAAGATGGAAATCAGATTCAGACTTTTCTACCGAATATTTAGATTCAGATGTGCGAATCAGATTCAGAGCCTCTTAATAAAAAAAGCACCTTGATTTTGTGTAGTGTATTGGATATCATAACACAAGCCTAGGATTAATGTTTGGTCAAATTGTCTAGAGAGAGAAAGTGGGAGTTCTAGAGAGAGAAAATCACTTAGTGTGTGTTTGTGATAAAATGAACATCCAACCCCTTCCCATGGCTGGAAAGGGGTATTTATACAAGAGATTGGTGCCCCTAAATGGGCCATGGAGTGGGCTAACAAGTGGGTAAAGACCCGGCCCAACACCATAAGTCGTACGGTAAATAAACGATTAAAACTAAGACTACGAGCTAATCTATGCTAGACATAACACGGGGTGACCGAGTCTTTTATATGGATTTTCATAATCCTAACAATCTCCCCCTAAGGGAGGTCACCCCAGAAAATACAAATTGAATCCTAGCATTCTATTTGAATTAATCTTTGATTCTGGCTTGTAGTCTTTTGATTCTTCAACATTTGTCGTTGTACATCAAGTAGTGATCTTTGTTCCTTGGACTTGAGTGATCTTTGAGCTTTCTTTGAGATCACCATCCACTTTGAATCTCTTAATTATCCTTGTTGTGGAATATTGCCTTCATGTGATGTTGTGACTTTCGGACCCGCATACTCACACTCTTCTGGATCATGATAGTACTTATCAGAGTTGCGGAAGCTGTGTTGTAGGTCTTTCAGTTGTCATGATGTCTTTGATTAGAAACATTAAGTGTGAGCATGGGGTTGTGAATTGACTTTACTGGAACGAGGCATCTGCATCTCCATCTTTATGTAATCCTGAAATACAACAGTTAACAATAAAGCTTGGTGACGAATATGGCTTTGTCATTCGTCAAAGTTCGGTTGCATTAACCTCCGGTTCCGTGAGGACCGTTTTACAGTATAAATACTGTACCTGTGATCAGGTAGATTCATTATAAGAACCTCCTTGACAGGGTTTCCAGCTCAAAGTGTTAGATCATCTAACGCAGATGCATTAGATTCACTGTACTTGCTAGTATCTCTTTACCGGACACCTCAAAGCAGGCTACCTCACTAATAGTATTGCTACTAATAGAACGGTAAGAGTGAATCAGTGAGTTACTCTCTCACCGATTGAAGATAAAATTGATTTGAAAATCAATCGATGTGTCACTAGTTAAAGTGATTTTTGTAACACATCGAGAGTTTTAAGCTTTTATCAAAAATTCATCCTCCGTCAATTCATAATCTGGACCGAATCGATGCCCAGTGTCACAAGTTTGATCCATTAAGGATCTCACAAGTCACCTACCTAGAGCTTGTTTGATGTTGGCTCTAGCAGGATTTCCATCTTCACTGTGAATACTTTCGTATCACTCGGATGTTCTGGCAATATCACAAGGATAATGCGTAGGACTCTTAAGATAATCCTTGTTTTCACAGTGTGTGAAACACAAGTATATTGGAATAGTGTCCTAACGAGATTTATTGATGATCTCATGGCTCTAGACTCAATAGTGCATTTTTGGTTTTTGGTAGTCGGAGGCTGGAGCGGACTGCCACCTTTTCAATATCGTCTAACTCGGAGTGAGAGAGACGATAGAAATGTATTGATCTCCGTGAGAAGTGAAACAAGAATCCTTTGAGGGATCTTGAGTGGCTAGGGAGGGTTGTGCAGCGTATCACTGGGTCCATGATACTTGTCTTCAATGTCAGCAATCAACCATGTGATTCTGACAGCATATGTAGTGACCCGGTTTCTGCCTAAGGTTTAAGGAGGGCTGCTTTCTTTTCACCCTTTATCTTAGCATTTCTTTTTCATTCTTCAACCCCTTCAGTGCTTACCGAGATTTCATTACTAGAACCTTGTTGGGTGTGTTCCAGCACTAGCTCCATCTCAGTCCGCACTATTCCCTTATTCTCACATTACTCCTTTTATGATCATACCTAAGGACTTCTACACTAACTAGTGGATTGTCCCTAGGTAGATCCCTCCGACTCTGGCGGGATCATGGGATCGACTACCTAACCTTACCATCCTTATAACTCTGATAAAGTAATTACATGGTCGGTCTTAGGTGATTGAGACGACCCAGAAGTACTAGAGGCTCCTAAAGTTCCAGAGGGACCTGCTGGTGGTGGTGGAGGTGGTGGAGGATGAGGTGGAGAGCCAGATGGTGTTTTAGGTGAGCCCTGTCTCTTTTTCTTCTTTTTCCTTGCTTCAGCCAAGTCAGACAGGAGCTGGTCTCTATTATCTCGGGCCATAGACTTCTCCAGAGCCTCATACAACGTCATGTGGTCTTCATGAGTTTGGTAGGATTTGGATTCCCACATTCGGTTATGAAGAATTTCTTTCATATCAGCTTCTGGCAGGTCTCTGAAGCGTTCCCTAAGTGGCGCGTGCATAGCCCAGTCAACAGCATCTGTGACTATTTCATCCACAGCTTTGCTTACTTGATTGGGAATGTCTTGATTCTCCAACCTGTACAGTCTGGACCTATGTTTATCTAATCTTTCCTCTAAGGCTTGGTTCGCATCTACCAAATCTGTGATATGTTGTTCGATTTCTCCTAGACGGCTGAGTAAGATTGAATCTAAGGAGACTTGTTGTGGCTGAGGTGGTAGAGGAATGGTTGTCAGAATTGTTGTCGTTGTTGTTGTTGCAGTTGTGGCTATGGTGGTTGGTAAAGTCTGATGCACAATGGGAGAATCGGGTACAGACACAAGATCAATCACCGGTGAAGTCATAGGAGGGATAACATAGGTGTCTTGATGGATTGTGATGGACACCATTAATTCAGCTTCTGTATCTGCTGTTGTCTTCTCATTGCTGGCTTCTGAGGGTTTATCATTGAAGAATTGATCGCCAAAGCTGAAGTCTTTGGCTATGTGTTGTAGAGAAGACAACGTCCCTGTAGAGCTGACAGGCTCCTCGGGAATCACTGGATCGTCAACCGTCAGCTTAAGATTCTCCTGAATGTTAGGGTATGCAGTGGCGGTGAACTCTTCATCCATTTATCTCGGTTGTGGTTGACTTGTAGCGTTAGTGGCCTCAGCATCTGTGTGTTCAAGGTTTGGTCCAGCATGAACACCAGGAGTTGATAGAGTTTGAGACACTGTATCATTACCAGGGTTTGGTCCAGCCTGGCCTTCATCTTGTATACCAGGGTTTGGTCCAGCCTGGCCTTCGTCTGGAGCACCACTTTTGACTACGGGAGGCACTTCCTCATCTGATTCTGTGTCACTTTCAGTCAAGCCTAGTTTAGCATACAGGGACGATGATTCGTCATGACCCGAGGGTTCAGTTGGTGCGGAAGTACGTCTCTGAAAGATGTATTGTTCAGTTGGGCTCTTTTTCTTTGGAGTTTGAAGATTGAGTAGAACCCGAGCAGCTTGTTCAGCACCGACTTTCTCCTTTCCTTTTCCCTCTACCTCTGGAAGTGGCTGATACTTTCCAGTATCAGTTTCCCTGAACATCATATGTGGGAGAGGACCCGATGTGCACCGTGAGCATCCTTCAGACTTTATTCAATAGCACTTTGCGTATCCGCTTCTAAGTCATCAAACCCAGGTTCAGTCAACGGAATACCCTCATCAACAACCTCATCGATCAGCTGTAGAGATCTCTTAAGGGTTCGCTTCTTTGCCACCTTCCCAGCTTTAGTTCATTTGGCTGGTGGTGTTGCTTCAGTGGTTTCCTTATCCTACTTACGTTTCTTCTCCTTAGGCTTGGTTGGTGCTGGCTGAGGTTTCTTAGTTGCTGCTTGGTATGTGCTTAAATACACATACCTTTTTCCATTGAAAACGGACTTAAATGACCAAAAACAGACAGAAACTGCCAAAGATATGTTTGTTTTACACTTGTGTTGTGCAGGAAAAGGATATCACACCAAAAGACAGAAAACAAAGAAAAAAATAACAAAACCAGGCACGGAATGGAAAAGCTGTGAAGGACAAAGCCAAATCAAAGCCAAAGACCAGAAAAGTCAAAGTCAAAGTCAACTCAACAAATTAACAGTCAAAACCGGAGCCGTAATTGAAGAATACTATTGGATGCAATCTCAACCCATCTGATGGGCCGGGAATGAAGACTGTGAAGACCAAATGGGCCCTCAATCAATGACAACAGCCCATTTGTGTGCAATTGACAGAGACTATGAAGACTTTGAAGGCCCGATCCTAGCCCTTGAACAAGCCAATCTCAGCCATTGTACACACAAAACCCACCCAAACCTTATTGGGCCTTAAAAAGCCCAATAACATAAGCCTAAACCTTATTGGGCCCAAGCACACCCAGTTGGGCCCAATACATAACCCAAGCCCATTACTGGCCCAATACCATTTTTTATAAACCCTAGGGACTAAAATTGTCAAGTTTAAAAAGGGTTTGTAAAAAGAAAAATGGTTTAAACAATCAGAGGGACTGAAATTGCATTTTCCAAACTTCTATTCCTTTTAAAAAGGCCAAGGGCTGAAACTGCCAAACCACAATTTTTTCTTTAATTCCTTTTGTGTAATACACAAGGGCCACTTTTGCCATTGTTTAAACTTGTTTATAACTAAAAAAGAAAAGAATGAACAAAGTGGCAAGTGAGTGAGACTCGAGGGTTTCTTTTTGCCAACATTCAAACTTTTAAACCTGCCAGCCAATAAACGGCTCTCTTCCCCAACCCTTTCCCGCCAACTCCCTTGAACCCCCCACCATCACATGACCAGCCTAACCCTTTTACCCAACCCATCCTTTACCCGGTTAAACCCATTCCCACCACCCACTAACCTCTTAAACCTGCCAAGTTGGCAATCCCCCTCAACCCGAGAAATTTCAATGGCGGATTGAGCATTAAAACAAACACAAAGCTTAATCTAAGGGTCAGGATTGGTTGCTGAGCTTCAACTCACACAAGAAACACAATGAAAGAAGCTGTGAAGACTTGAGGCTTATATAAATTCAAGAAAACACAAGCCGAACAACACACTAGTTTAACTTAGCTTTATTTTACTTAACTTTTTATAAAAATTGTAGCTTAAGCTTCCAGCTTACTTTTTATTGTAACATTGTTGTTTTTAAGCAAATTAATTGAAATTTAAAGTTTATCTCAAGTTTCTTAAATTTTCATTTGTGAGTTCTTAAATTCGTGTTCAAATTGTGAAGAAAAGTATGTTTTTATGGTTGCTTAATAATTCCATTATCCCTAATCTCAGTTTGTTTTAATTAGTTTTAAGTTAAATCAGTTAAAAAGTTCTTTTTACTTAGTTAAGGGGGTGTTTGGTAAAAGTTCAAAATGGGTCAAATTGGGGGCTTCATGGGTTACAAACACTCAGCCACCTTTGGCTGAGTGTGAGTGACTAATTTGACCAAGAAAACCCTGTCCTGCAGTTTAAAATTTAAAATTTAGTTAACTTTGAGCTTTTGTCAAAATCTTATAAAAAATTAAGCTTTTAAAGCTTAAGCTGTGGGGACAGCTTAAGCTTCTCATTTCTGAGCTTATTTTGGTCACATATCTTTTTTTTAGTATCATAAAAAGAGTGCATTGTGTGTTTAAACAAGATTAAAACAAAAGTTTTCAGCCCTGACATTTTAGTCAAAACTGTCAAAAAGGTTAAGTGTAAATTTTTAAGCAAAAAGCCCATTTTTCATCTTCAAAATTCAGCATGTTTTTCTTATTTTTAGAAGCTTGAAGTTTGAGCAACAGCTCACTTTAAGCTGTTCTTTATCTGTTTTTACCAAGTTTTTAAATTTGAGCTTATTTGACAGCTTATTTGAAGCTGTCAAATTAAGCACTCCTTGCTTTAGCCTTAAATTTCCCCTGGTGCAAAGGGGGAACTTTTAAGCCCTCTTTTCTAGTTTTCTAGTGCATTCAATCCCAAGCTTTTGACTTTTCTTAAAAGCACCATATGGCTCTTAGATAAGCGCTTCAGTTTCTGTCCTTAAAGGCTATTTAGATAGCGCTATATTCTTAAGCTAATACATTAGCCCCTTTGGCTGTTTTTTTTTTACTTAGGCTTAGTGTAGAAACTGCTTATTTCCTTTTTAGCTTATTAGGAGCTTTTTAGATGATAGATTCTGTCCTTAGTTGATTATTAGGTGTGTTAATAACCCTTAGATAGCTTATTGCCTTTGTTCTTAGCTTATTAAGCTCTTTTTAAGCCACATTCACCCCCGTTACTAACCCCTTGTTTAGTACTGTTGTGGGAGTTAGCCACCCTTGGGGCCTATTAGCTATTTCATTAGCTACTTGTCCTCCTAGCAGCTTATTTTGATAGTATGTTTAGTTGTTGTGCTTATTTGCCCTTTGCATTGCTTATTTGAGTGCCAACAATAGTAGCCTTTTAGTTATTCTAAGCCTAGTGTAGTTCTGTCATATCAGCCCTTTTTAAGCTTATTTAGTTTCAGTTTTCGTTTCCATAGTCTTAGTTTAGATTAGTTTAGCCCTTTTGCTTTTTTTTCCTTTTCCTGGCTTATTTGCCGCATATGTAACTTAGCAACAATTAGTTTTAACCTATTTTTAGTTTCTGTGTCAATAAAATAGGTCTATTTTCTTAGCCTTATTAAGTAGACAAAAGTAGAAAGTGTCTTGGTTAATGCTGCTTTGTATAGCTCCTTTAATAAGTTTGTAGTTTTAAAGTCCTTTGCTGAGTCCTTCAAATTTTATTAAGCAAATAAATTAAGGCCTTAGGTAGGGTCTTCTGTTTTGTTTTTTCTTTCATAGTGTAGGGATTCCCGTTTCTTTTATAGCTGTGTAAAATTGTCTTATTTTGCACGCCTACGTTTCACTTTATTTGTCATTTCCTAACCTGGACCTTTCGAAAAATAAAAAAAGGGGGGAAAGACAAGAAGGCCCGGGTGAGCAGACTCGAACCCGGGACCTTCCGATACCCAACCCTCTTTTTAACAACATATTACCATACTGCGCCCTTATGGTCTTTTTCGTTATAGACCCCAATGTGCATTGGTTATTTATGTACATTTTTGGCCAAATGAGCTGCTTATAGTTGTATAGTTATTTTCGGGCTTATTTGTTAAGCAACCTAGTGTTTTTTTATTTTTCGTAGGTGTCTTATAGAGTCTAGTATTTTGTATAAAATTTTCAGAATTTTTAGTAATCGTTTAATATTTTTTATAATTTAATTTAGTTAAAAGTTTATTTAATTCATAATAAATACAAAAATTATCAAAAAAATATTTTGCTTTTTTAGAAAATTTTCTTTTATCATCTAGTTTGTAGGAAAAATATAAATTTTTTCGTAGGGTCATTTTTACAATTTTCCATCTTTTAAAGAACGGGTCCGGGTACGGGATTTTGTTTTGACTCGTTTTTGGGTCAAACGAACTCCCGTTTTCGGGTATTGTCTTTTTCTTTCTTCGTTATTTGACCGTAGAGTAGTCTTAGGGAAGCAAAAAATTTCATTTGTTAGGGTTATTTTTAAAGTTTGTTAGGTTTTCCCCTTTTTATGGTTTTCCCCGTTTTCTAGGTAATTCGGTAATTCGCTAGGTTTGTGTTCTTAAACGATTTAGTCCGTTATTGTTTATTTGACTTTTTCAACTTCCCAATAACCAATCCTTCCTTCAAACTCAAATCTCTCGATCGTATCGGATTTACCATTCCAGCTCGTCTGGGGATTTACGACCCGGGAACACTCTATACTACTTCTCAGGTATCATTGATGTTGGTTTTTACCTTCTTTATATATTTTATTATTTTGTTGATATAATAATAGTATTAACGGTGGAATCGGCACGATCAAAATGCGAGACTTGAAACTCACAAAAGTATTGAAAGGTATTTGTACTGTGTGTAGAATATATTCAAGTTTGTAAACGAGCATGTATTCCCCTCGCGGGTTTATAAAACATTTAAAAGATTGAAATGCGAGACTTGAAACTCTACAAAGTATGTGACAGGTCATTGTGACTGTAGTAAATAATATGAGTTTGTAAAGAGCTGTATTCCCCTGCGGTTTATAAAACATTGAAAAAATTGAAATGCGAGACTATGAACTCACCTTGAGTTCTGATAATCCAAATATCACAGATAATGCGTCACGCAAATCGTCAGATGCAACCTATTTAAATTAAGGTCGTATAAGTACCATGTACTTCGATTAATAAATAACTTATAGTAATCCCTATGAGTTGTTACATCCGTATTATCGTTCGGGCTATCATAATTTAAGAGGTATGACTTGGACGTTCGAGGGTTATGACACTTTAAATGTAAATCAACAACTCATCGATACGCCATCGAAGATGCCTCATTTATGAAACCTCCCTAGTATTATGCATTTGATCCAAACATGTAATATTCTATATCGCACAATCCGCATATTAATGTTTGAGTGAAAACTATTTAATTGAAAAAAAGACCCTTTATAAAATTATTGAATAAGGTAATTATAGTTATTCTTTGTTGGGGTATGAGTTACTCCAGTGGTTGTGTTGTTACTTACTGGTAGTGCTGTTACTACTAGTAGTGTTGTTACTACTGGTAATGCTGGTTACTACTGGTAGTGCTGTTACTACTGGTAGTGCTGTTACTACTGGTAGTGCTGTTACTACTGGTAGTGTTGTTACTACTGGTAGTGCTGTTATTTTCTAAGTCTGACCCGACTATAATGACCCACTAAATCACATTTTCATGACTCGGGTTCTAAAGAGAATTTATGCGAAACGACATTTTGAACAACTTTCCCAGTTCTGTCCGAGACCGAAACTCGACCGAAATTGGGCGAAGAAAAGCTATCCATATGATCTGATGCTGTTGTATTAATACAAAAAGCCAGATTTTGCCCCCACCTTTACGAACCCATTATCACTCGCTTTCTTAGACTTAAAGAACCCTCGCGGGGAAGTATAACGCTATCCCGAATAACTTCATGTTCGGCCGATGGCCGAAAATCGGACTCGGAAAGTGCGCCGATTCAAGCTTTCTAAAATATGGACAGCAAGACCCTTATACTAGTGCCGAGTTTTGTATATTAGGATTACTTTATATCTCGTTTTTGGCATAACTTTTTCGTTATTAAGAGTTACAAGACGATCCTTATATGGAAACGATCGTCTAAGCAAGCTCTTCCATATTTCAAAGCCTAAAATTAGATTTTACAAAATCTCGATCCTCGTTTGGTGTGCCAAACTTTCTGCTTACAGTGAACTTATTACAAACCACGCCAAAATCCGTTTTTGACCAACAAGCTCATCAAAACTACATCTAACATGACATACAATTTATACTTAGCCCACTAAATCATTTTATATCACCATGCACTAGACACCGCAAGTTTCAACTCGATTTCATCACATATATACATATTTACATAAATCAATTCGAATGAATGAAATAATATAAATAAACATAAAATGAAAGCTCACTAAGCTATATGGAGCCAAGTCGGGAAACACAAGGCACTCGTCTCGTCCTTCTTGCTTCTTAGTCGTGGCTCACCCTCACCCGAACCAAACCAAAGCCAAACTCGAACCAACCCAATAACCTTCAATAATCAAACACACCCTTTGTGTGCCTTGCTTGCTTGGTTCGAACCCAAAAGAAGAGAAAGAAGAAAAGAGAAAGCAAGCTACAACTTGGTTCTCACTTGATTCATATCATCATTTGAGTGATACTTGAATGTGTTCTTAAGATTAAGAATCAAAATGAATTGTGTATGTGGGGTGGTGATACTCGGCTGAAACCACAAAGAGAAAGGAAAAGATATGACCAAATGAAATGATAACTTGTATATATATTGTAAATATCTCCTAAATATCTTATAAATATCTAATAAATATCTTATAAATATCTAATAAATATCTTATAAATATCTTGTTAATTAAACGCGAGCTATGACCAAGGTTGAGGAACAAAGATGACACGGTTCATAAAATGATATTTTATGATCATAAGAATAATAGCGAGACATGTCGTAAATTTTTACGATGCTTAAAACGATTAATGAACGCGCGGTCAACTGTTGACTCGCGGAACGTCAAAAATAAAAGTAACCCAATCTTTTCCAAATTTTTCATAATAAATACGAAAATATTTATTATCGACAAATAAAATGTTAAATGTCGACACTCGCTCACGGAAACTCGTAAAATAATATTTACGACATCAGGCACGCAATCGTTGTACAATGACCGAAAACACGGGATGTTATATCTACAAGCTCTGACTTATTAAGAATAAGCCAGTAAAAGTCCTTATGAGCTCTTCCATGGTTAGCTCATCTTCTAAAAAGCTCAAAATCCAATAAGCCAAGGTATTAAGCTGATTTTAAGATTTAAGTTTATTAAGAGCTTATTAATAGCTCAACTTGAGCTTAGAGACTCAAAGAGCTTAAAAGGAGCTTATGTAACATTAAAAGCTCATTAAATAAAGTTATAAGTGAATTTAAGAAAAGCAAATACGAATTCCATTAATGAAAAAGTTGAGTACAATTCTGAAAAGGAAATTACATTTAAGCAAACATTAAGCTAAACATTTTAAATGAAAAAATCACAAAACTCTAATTTTATAAGTAATATTAAGCTTCTCCTCTATTTTGTTGTGAGTGAGGCTTTGCTTTCTATTTATACTAGTTGGAGAACTCTAGGCCTCTAAGTCAGGTAGACGCTCAATCAAGTCCTCCCTTCATTCTTCTCAATCATTGGATGCTCTCTCTCCATCGTTGGATTAGATTTTGATCACACGAATTGCCAACGTGGCAATCCGTGTGTCAGAGGCCTTTGTGCTTTTTTTCCATACATTTTAGTGCAAATCCCTATTGATAGGTGTGTTTTCTCCTTTGCTTGCGTGTCATTGCCTTTTGGGTTTCCAGCAATGGGAGCGTTTGGTGATGTATAACTCTGCCAAGGTGTACCTTATCACATGAATTGTTAAGCCACGCACTTAATTTGCATTTGCCTTTTGATTTTGACTCGGGGTAAAACTGAAAGTGACGATGAATAGTAAAACTGAATTTCCCGCGTGATTTATTTATAAACAAGGGTGCGTTTGACTTTGGTTTTTACCCGGGGGGTGTTTGACGTTTGCTTATAAAGGGATTTGGGCCGGGTGTATTGGATAACAGGAAATGGGCCATGGTTTGTTTTGGTGTTGTTATAAGGGTTAACGGGTGTTAACTCTTTATAAATTAAAGAGTTAACACCGTTAGGGTTTAGGGACTATTTTTGCAATTTGGTTTTCTTTGAGGGACTGATTTGGGAAATTTGGGTCTTGTCTTTTTGTGGGTTGACTTTGGTTGACCTTTGACTTTTGTTGATCTTTGATAGCATTCTCCCGGCTTTTGCACCCTCAATTCCGTTCACGTGTTCGTGTTTGTCCGGTTTTGACCGTTTTCTTGAGATTTTTGCATTATCCGTACCTACACAATCACAAAGACAAAACAAGCAATATTCAAGCATTTAAAGCACAATTTTGTCTTTTTAGGGCTATTTTTGATATAAAACGGATATGTGTTTTCACACATATCAAAATTCCCCAAACTAAGCGATTGCGTGTCCTCACGCAATATTATATGCTCTATAACCAAATACCTCAAAACTTCCCCAAACTAAATCTTTGAAAAGTAGCAAAGACTTTTGTGGAGAGAGTTAAGAAATCACAAGTTATAAAACACCCCATTTTCCTATTTTTATAAAACTTTTTCATCATTTTTTTTATAAACTTAGAATATTTCGACTTTCATTATTTCCATAACTGTTAGGGATCATAGAACAAGATGCATTTCGATCCGAGAATGCCCCAAAAAGGATAAATTCATCGTCCCTGACTTTTCACTTATCCAAACCAAGCTTAAAACGAAATCACAGTCAAATATCAGAAAAAATGCTAACACTACTCATATTTGCAACTTGTGAACTTTTCACTCCCGACATTTATTATATCTTAAGTGAGTGTGCTATTTTGAATTTCAACCATGAATCAATGTTTTGCACTATGCTTCACGTTTCACCTAAGAATAATGAGTTTGAAGGCGAGATCATCCCATGTAGCGACTTTCGTCTCGGCACATCTCAACCTTGCGGCTAAGTGACCAGGCTTTTGACACCCCATAGAGACTGTATCGGGACTCACGGACCTTAGGTTTCAAAAACTCTCAGGTTTCCCATAGCTTATAAAATAGAAAAGTCAAAGTTCAAAAGCATATTTGAATTTAACAAAAAGAAATCAATTTATTAATTTAAACTTAAATATTAAACATTTATGCAATTGTAACCCTTGACCTTTTAGAAGGCTGCAACATCGGTTGTGAGCCGACAAAATGCAACAAACTTTTATCAGTCTTGAATTTTTATTCTTACTATAGGATTTCTTTAGAAGACTACCACATCGGTTGTGAGCCGGCAAGAGGTAGTAAACTTTTATCAACCCACAACTTTTATTATTATATATTTTTTATCATTTTATCATCAATTTTTTTTATAATATATTTATTTATTTAGAGAAGACTTCTTTTTGAAAAATTCAAGTATAAATTTGAACTAAGACTAAATTTTTTTGCTATATATTACATAAAAATTGTTGATTTTAAGTTTAATCTAAAAAAAAGCACGTACATTAATCCGGTTAAGAGCTTATGGGAGAAAAAGCAACAAGTTACATACATGAGCTCTTAAAATTTCCAAATAATCCTTGTTTAGCATCCTACTCATACTTAACTCTATCATTTTTCGTTCTTCGCAAATTAGCGAACGCTTAGCCTAAAAGTTAAGGAACAAGCTAGAGCTCAACACGCTCGATCGGGTCAAAATTTACTCTTATTCTACCCAGCAAGAAAGTCAAAATTGTGACAAAAACACTTATTTTATTTTTGAAAATTTTAAATTTTTTCATATTTTTGAAAATTTTTGGTGGGAAAACAGGGTACGTGAGAACAACAGGTAAAAGTAGGTAAGATCATATCGAAGATATACTACCCCATACTAAAATCAAACATTGTCCTCAATGTTTCCTAGCCTAAGACTTAAAAACCCCATACTAGAACTCAAAAAAGGTCGAATGCATAACTCAAACATGAAGAAAGTATCACAAATATCTTAAGCCGTTTATTAAGTGTGCTAAAAGATAAATGTTAGTCGATAAAAATCTTTAGGATATCGGATTTCCCCAAACTAATGGCAAGCAAAGGCTAGGAAGCTCGAGTGGACCGGGACAAAACACCGAACACGAGAGTCTTCAGAAAATTTGCGTGTTCATCCTGCAAAACATATACAAGTACAAACAACAAAACAGGATCGGGATAGGGTGAAAGTACAAGCCTCCTCACAACACATTAGAAGCTAGAAAGAAAGTAGAAAATGGATAAGCATGGGGTGCCTCCCACGAAGCGCTTTGTTTTTGGTAACCGAGTCACATAGCTTGACTCGATCCCTGAATTCATTCGTCCTTTGGAAAGGCTGGAGATCTGGGACAAACCATGTTGGTATTTTTGTTTTTTCTTTTCGATGTGTGTCCTCTCGAAGTAGTGCTTAAGTCGGTGGCAGTTCACTTTGAAGTTTGATCCGTCGGTATGAGATAATTTTGCAGTGCCATATGGAAAAACTTCGGTTATAGTGAAAGGGCCGGACCATCGGGTTTTAAGCTTTCCTGAGAATATCTTTAGACGAGAGTTGAAAAGCAAGACTTGATCACCAACATTGAAAATGCGGTTTTTGATCTTTGAGTCGTGAAGCTTCTTCGTCCTCTCCTTATAAATCAAAGAATTCTCGTATGCTTGATCACGAAGCTCATTAAGTTCATTAAGTTGCAGCTTACGGTGATCGCCCGCGGTTTTAAGATCAAAATTAGCATGTTTTAATGCCCAATACGCTCTATGCTCTAATTCGATAGGTAGATGACACGACTTTCCATACACGAGCTTGTAAGGTGTGCAACCAATTGGTGTCTTATAAGCGGTACGGAATGCCCATAGAGCGTCATTAAGCCTATCGGACCATGAGGCATGGTTTTCTCCAAGTGCTCTTTTTAAAATACATTTTAACCCATGATTCGACACCTTGACTTGACCACTCGTTTGAGGGTGGTAAGTGGTAGCAAGACGATGAGTGACCCCATACTTAGACATTACTTTAGCAAATTTGTTATTACAGAAATGGGTCCCATGATCGCTTATAATAGCTCTCGGTGTACCGAATCGGGCAAAAAGAGATTTTTAAAACTTAACTACAACTCTAGCATCGTTAGTGGGGAGGTCTTGGCTTAACCATTTGGATAGGTAATCTAGGTACGAGTATGTAGCTTGTTTCCTCTAGATGACGGAAAAGGTCCCATAAAAGTCTAATGCCTGAATCAAAGATTTCAAACACTTGGATGGAAGTTGTGCGCATTCATCACGTTGTGAAATTTTTCCTTGACGCTGGCATGAGTCACAGTTTTTGACTAACTCATGGGCATCTTTGTAGATTGTGGGCCAATAAAATCCTGAGTCAAAAACCTTTTTGGCGGTGTAGTTGGCACCGTAATGTCCCCCGGTGGGTCCACTATGGCAAGCTGTGAGGATGTCGACAGCTTCTTGGCCTGAAACACATCGCCGGATCACTTGATCCGCACATGTTTTGAATAGAAAAGGGTCATCCCAAAAATAGTGTTTGACATCTTTGAAAAATTTGTTTTTCTGCTGAGTTGACATTCCTTTGACAATGAAATTCCCCGCGTGGTAATTTGCATAATCGGCAAACCACGGGGTACTTGGGTCACCACGAGAAGTCACCATATTAAGTGTCTCGAGAGGAAAATTTTTGTTTATTTCCTTTGGATCGAGAACATTTTCATACGGGTTTTCTAATCGGGAAAGATGATCGGCCGCGTAGTTCTCGGCTCCCTTCGTATCAATTACTTTAAAATCGAATTCCTGAAGAAGGAGAACCCATCTTAGCAATCTTGCCTTGGCATCTTTTTTAGCAAATAGGTACTTAAGGGCGGAATGGTCCGTATACACTATGCTTTTATTCATGATGAGGTATGACCGGAATTTTTCAAAAGCGTACACCACAGCTAACATTTCCTTTTCTGTTGTGGTGTAGTTCGATTCCGCCTCGGTCATTGTTTTTTGCGTTGGTCACTGATTGTATAGGACTCTACAAGTTGTTTCTCTCTATTCTGTTGCCCAAGAACCGCACCTTTGCATAGTCGAATAGCATCGCACATAAGCTAATGGGGCCTGGTCCTAGTTGGGGCAATCAGAATTGGAGCTTCGGTTAATTTCTTCTTTAAGGTCTGAAAAGCTTGAATGCATTCCTCGAAGAAAATGAAAGGAGTGTTTTTCTCAAGGAGATGAGTCATGAGGTCGTAGATATTGTTTTGAAAAAGTCCTTGATGAATCTACGATAAAAACCTGCATGTCCGAGAAAACTCCTAATACCTTTGACAGTAGTTGGGTGAGGTAACTTAGCAATCACGTCTATTTTGGCTTTGTCGACTTCTATTCCTTTCTTTGAGATTTTGTGTCCAAGTATGATGCCTTCTTTCACCATAAAATGGCTTTTTCCTAATTTAGAGCCAAATTAGTGTCTTCACACCGTTTAAGCATCTTTTCTAAATTGGAAAGGCACGTTGAGAAAGAATTTCTGAAAACTGAAAAGTCATCCATGAAAACTTCCATTGTCTTTTCAATCATATCATGGAAAATAGCCATCATACACCTCTGAAACGTTCCTGGTGCATTGCATAAGCCAAAAGGTATGCGGCGGTAAGCAAACGTTCCGTATGGGCAGGTGAATGTGGTCTTTTCCTGATCTTTCAGATCGATTGGTATCTGAAAGTAACCCGAGAAACCATCGAGGAAACAATAGTATTCATTTCCTGCGAGTCTCTCAAGCATTTGATCCAATAATCGGAACAGGGATGTGGTCTTTTCGATGGCTTCATTCAACTTACGATAATCAATACATACTCTCCATCCCGTTACTAGTCTAGTTGGTACTAACTCATTTTCATCATTGGTCACTACAGTCATCCCTCCTTTCTTTGGCACACAGTGTACTGGGCTCACCCAAGGACTATCCGAGATTGGGTAGATCAATCCAACGTCAAGAAGTTTTTAAACCTCTTTCTTAATGACATCATGGATCTTTGGATTAACCCTTCTCTGATGTTGGACCGCGGGTTCATAGTCCTCTTCCATTAGAATTTTATGAGAACAAAATTCTGGGTTAATTCCCTTAATGTCGGAAAGTTTCCAAGCGATTGCTCGCTTTCGGGACTTTAGAACCTTTATGAGAGCGGTCTTTTCATCGACACTCAAATTTCTTGGTACACCATGTTATCGACGGCTCTAGTTTGTGTTTGATTGGATTCTCGCATCAAAACATGCATTTTTCGTGTTGAGGTGGTGAAGTCCTTAGGTTCGCTCTTCGGAAGGTTCATCAATTAAAAGATTTTGGCAGTGTGTTTTTGCAGCTTCGAAATTAGTTTATCAAAGAAAGAAAAAGAAAAAGAAAGAAAAAATAAAAAAAAAAAAAAAAAAAAAAAAGTAAAATAAAGAATAAAAATAAGTAAATAAAAAAAAAAAAAATTTTAAAAAAAATTTAAAAAAAAATGTTCCTTTTGATTTCCGGCAATAAATGAGCGTCTATTGGTTCGGAGGTGGTGAATGATCACTATTAAGGAGTGCTTCGAGAATAAGAATGTCCCCTTCTAGGTCATAATAGGATACATCAACTTCGGTGAAGTTTGGATCGGTCGGGGCTAGGAGCTAGAAAGCATCAGCTTCTCTCTAAAAGTATGAAAATCACTATCCCCGAAAGGAGTGAGAGTCAGAGAAGAATTTGAAACTATCGGGTCATATCCGGGAGTGGGATTGCCACTGGCGTCAAGTCTGAATAATCCTAGAACTTCCTGAGAATACTCCTCACAAGCTAATTCAACAAAGTCGATTCGATTCGCCGTCATATCATTATAATTAACCGAGTATCTTGAAGTTTGATCAAGATTATAAAGTTATGGGCCTCATTGTTACTCTCGAAGGGTTATTCACCTTCGTATCGACGTCTATCAAAGCACGTACTGGTCTTAATGAAACACTACGAGGTGATTAGTAGGTGTACTCGAGGGTCTGGTTTCAAAATCTACTCGCACTGAAGTCGGCTGGAAAACTGAGAATACACCAAATTTTACACAAGGTGACATCTTTAGCAATACGATCGGTCGGGAGATCGAACGGTCCGTTGTTTTCTAGTGTCTTCGCACGTCGAGCGTCCAGGTTTGGAAGGTTAAGCTTTTTCCACACAGAAAATGGCATGAGATTTATGCTTGCGCCCAAGATCGGCAACGCTTACGCACTCGTCCATTCGGGAAATTTTACAGGAATTTAGGAAATCTGCCTGGGTCACAGGTTTCCTGGTAACTTGATTAGTATGGACGCGAGCAAATGTTGCGATTCAAAGGGGTTCTAGCCATCTCACTAAGCTTTTGATGTATTTCGAGTTTTATGGCTTTATGAGTTGAACAAATTGGGCATTAGAGTCAAAGCTTACGAAGCTAATTTCGAAACTCATATCTTTAAAGGATTTTGTAGGAATTTCCTCTTTTTGTTCAGTTAGCGTTTTTCATGGCGCTTATCATCATTTTCCTTGTTGGATATGGTAGATCGACGTTTCTGGATTCATGGCATACGGCGCACTAACTGGAGCATCAACTGGCTCAGAAACTGGATTTTGGTTTTCAACCGGGACAACCGGAGGTTGGACGTCTTCGGTAATTCCGTTATTAGAGGAGGCATCGTGTCCTTTGTGACCTCGGTCTCACGTTCCACTACTTTAGGAGAAGAAGTAATAGGAATCGTGGGTCCTTTGTAAGCAACACCACTTCGAGTGGTAATACCTTTCAAGTCCTCCTTCGGGTTAGTAACCGTGTTACTTGG
Source organism: Tanacetum coccineum (assembly GCA_026074375.1). NCBI lineage: Eukaryota > Viridiplantae > Streptophyta > Magnoliopsida > Asterales > Asteraceae > Tanacetum > Tanacetum coccineum. The sequence continues at coordinate 29,720 of BQNB010005563.1, forward strand.
GAGAGTTCCCGTACCCGAAGATGAAGCGGTATTGGCATTCACGAATTTGGAGAGCATGTCTGTTAAATTGGCTATTTGATTTTGTAAACCTTGGCCCTGATTTTGCATATTTCTCAATACAGCATCATTAGCCTTGACATAATTCTCAAAATCGATCTTTGAAACACCTTGCACTTGCTGAGCAGGAGCTTGATAAGGTTGAGCTTGATAAACCGGTGGTTGACTAGTCGGAGGTTGATACACACGGTTTTGATTTAAATTGGTTCCTCGATTTTGGTTGAAATTATTTCCTTGATTCTGATTAAAACAGTTTTGATTATTTTGAATCGGAGGAAAACCAGGAGGTCGGATTTGGTTTGCAACCATCGGAGGTCTAGAATTTGTATTTCCTTGATTAAAATTGGCTGCAGCAGCTTGTGAAACGTACTCTTGAATGTTGTCCTGATAAATGTTACCATTGGTGGCTGGACAATTTCTATACGAATGAGCACCTCCACAAGTTACACAACTCTGCTCAACCGCTTTTACGGGTGCGGGAGCTTGGGCTCTTTGCTTTTCGACAAGCATAGTCTTCATCATGTTCTTAAGTTCAGAAACTTCGGTTGTAAGAGCAGCAACATCTGGTGAAATTCCGGGAGTAGATGAATTCGAACTCACTTTGGCAACGACTGCCTTGTTTCGTGAATTACGAACCTTGGATTTACTTTGGATAATTCTCAAGCATTCACGAGGTTCTTTTTCTAGCCAAATCCGGGCTGAACCTTCAAGAGAAAACGAAAAAAGCATAAGCTTAATTGACGTGCTCGGGATATCCGGGAATCTCATCGTTGAGGTAATCTTATTGAAATAACGAATGTGAGCATGTGGATCATCTTTATCATGTCCGAAAAACTGTTTGTTTTGAACAAGATTTGATCAAACCATGCTTTAACTAAAAATTAGCATTGATTTCGGGAATTACAATTGCATTCTCGTACCCCTCGGTGGGTGCTTGGAGCAATTATGCCATAGTCCGGTTATCAGCCATTGGAACTAGGGGAAGATTAACAAAAAGGTTCTTCTAAATGAAATGGTTCTACAACAGCCGGTTGGGCTTGTTGTTGATGGTTACGGTTGCGGGTTTGAGAACGAGTGCGCATGCACAAAGTAGAAAAAGAAAATTTAAACTAATTTTTTATTTATTTTTATTTATTTTTTAACAAACTATTTTAACGGATAACGAGATAGACAACTTAAACCAAATAATCAAATTTACTTCACGGTAGCTCTTAAAAATTTTACTTTTTAAGGTGAGCCGTATTTCGTAAATGACACAAATGACAAGTTTTTAAATCTTTGATTCGAGTTGGGAACTTACTAATGGATAATACCTCAATTGAAGGTATTATTTGTTGGTGTTCTTTTACCAACTTTGTTTATTTTATTTTTTTATGGACAATTTTTTTATATTTTTGATTTTTTTATATTTTTTATATGATAATTATACTAAAAGAAAGGAAAAATATTTTTTACTTTTTTTTTATTTTATAAATATTTTATTTTTTATTTTTTTTAACACAAACAATACTTTTAAAAATGAAAGGTTCTTCAAATCACGATCAACAAACTTCAAACGAGAGAATCTTAATCACAAATACCCGGTAACGGCGCCAAAAATTGATTCGCTAGAATATATATATATATATATATATATATATATATATATAGAAAATTACCAAATTACCCTTGAGGACAAAGGTAAATAGGAAAATCTTCACAAATATATATAATATAATATGTATATTAACCGGGAAGTATGTTCCTGGGTCGTTATTCCCTAACGATTTGTGAAATTGAAAACCACGTTTGTTGTTCGGACAATGATTTGAATTGGAAACAAAGATTGATTTGATTATCTACTTCTACAAATTAAAATAAGCAAATGATAACAATGAATGAAAACAAATAACGGAAAATCAAACTTTAACTAAAAACGCAAAACGGGAACCCTAAACGGCAGTTAAAAACCCTAAATTTCTAAAATTAAACCTAAATTGAAATTTTCTTTTTAAATAGACTCTAATTGACTAAAAAGTAAGTTTAAAGAAAACTAGAACAAAAACTGATTGAACTATGCTTTAAAACACGAAAAATGAGAATGGGAACAAATCTCGTTCTTTAAAAATCGAAATTTTGCAAATTAAATCCTACGAAAGCAAAACTAATTTTTCTAGAAACTTTACGATAAAAGAAAATTTTCTAAAAAAGAATTATATTTTTTTGATTATTTTTCTATTTTTTTATGATTTTTTAAAGTTTTTAATACAATTAATGTTTAAAAATACTACAAACTTATATATAAAAACATTTCTGAAAAGAATACAGAAAATTGGCTTATACTATTATGAACTAGAAAATAAGCTTGAGTCTCTTAGCTTATCGAATATAGTTGTGTAATAAGCTATAACTGCTATAAGCTAAAATGGGGAAAACTTGTATAAGAATTAAATTTTGCAAAGTAATAACGAAAAAGACCCCAGGGCGTGTTGGTAGTGGAGTGTGTGTTGTGGTGTTATAAAAGGGGTAGAGGGTGTTGAGGTCGGGGGTTCGTAGGTCTTGGCTTCACATTCGATTTCCACTTCCGCCTTGTTCTAATGTTTTTAATAGAAACTTATAAAAGCGAGAGTTTCTAAGAATCAGCTGATAAATTAACATTTTTTTATTAAAAGTTAAATCTTTTGTTATGTGAAAAACCTAATATAGCTGTTTAAATAGTTATAACTTGACAGATGAAACCTACTTAGCTACTATTTTTTGGTTTTTTCCGTAAACTAAAATAAGCTAGTAGACTAAAATAAGCTTAAATGTTAAGGCTAATTTAGCTATATATGTAATACCTGAAAGCTAATGAGCTAAACAGAACTTAAAAATAAGCAAGTAATAAGCTAAAAGACTAAATAAGCTCTTTTTTAAAAACTAATAACCAAACAGTCCTAAAGTATACTTTGGGCTTAAAATTGAGCTACAAATGAAACTATTATAGCGCAAGAAATCACTTGAAGTACCACTTGAAAGCAATAACCTGCAGATCCTAGGAAAAAGCTTTTTAAATGAACTTTGGACAACAAGGGCTTAATAAAAAACTCATTCAAAACTGCAAAAGTACTCAAAACATGGTGATTGGATTTTTGGTTTTCAAAAAGACAAAGTGCTATATTTAAGCTTAAAAACAAATGATCTATTTAGCTTATTTCTAGAAAACAATTTTAAACAGATTAATAATGACCTAAAAGCTATATGTATGCTAAAAATTGAATCCTAAATACTATTTTAACCTACTGAAAATTAAACTAGAAAATGACTTATTGTTTTTTTTAAACTACTGATGCAGTATGCACTATTTTAACATAAATCATCTAGACTAAATGCAGCTATGTAACGTATCTCTATAACTTTAAAACAACCTTAAAAAAGGCTAAGTGGAATTATTAATACAGGATTGATTTAGCTTAATGCAAAAACTATTTAGCAGATTTGGACTTATATCAAATTTCCTATGAAAAACTTGATTAATTATCTAGCTAATATATTCCAGCTTAAACAATCTTAGTTGAAAGATTAAATTCAAAATCCAAAGACTAAGTGGCCACTAGCAGTATTAACTTGTGGTTAATACTGCTGTGCCAAACACCCCTTTAACTAGACTCAAAATCATTTTGGCTTATGAAAAAGAAATTAAGAGCTTAAATCCTAAATACCAGATAACAAATAGATTATAACAACCTTAATAAGCATAAAACTATAAGCAAATAAGCTAGAAACAATAAGCTACAAGTTAAGCTAATATTTTTTAGTTTTTGACAGTTTTATGTATTTAAACTAAGAAATCTAAGATCTAAGCTATAAAACTTAAAAACAGATATTGAAACATATTTAATAAGCACAAATAGACAGAATTAAGCACAAATAAGCTAGACTATAAGCAGTTTAAGCAAAATTAAGCTAGGAAAATTAAGACAAAAAGAGTAAATGAACTTACAAGGAACCTTAGCTAAACAAAGGTATCAAAGGCTCTAATGAGCTATCTACAAGCTCTGACTTATTAAGAATAAGCTGTAAAAGTCCTTATGAGCTATTACATTGTTAAGTCATCTTCCATAAAAGATCAAAATCCACAATAAGCGCCAATGTATTAAGCTGATTTTAGAGATTTAAGTTATTAAGAGCTTAGTAAGTAGCTCAATTTGAGCTTAGAGACACAAAGGCTAAGAGGAGACATTAGAAAAGCTTATTAAAAAAAGTTTTAAGTTGAATTTAAGAAAAGCATAGATATCGAATTCCATTATGAAAGAAGTAAGTACAATTATGATAAGGGAAATTACTGTCAAGCAAAACATTAGAGATAAACATTTTAAATGAAAAAAATTACAAAACTAATTTTAATAAGCTAATTATAAGCTACTCCTCCATTTTTTTGTGAGTGAGGCTTTGCTTCTATTTATACTAGTTGGGAGAAGCTTCTAGGCCCCTGAGTCAGGTAGACGCTCCAATCAATCCCTCCCATTCATTCTTCTCAATCATTGGATGCTCTCTTTCCATCGTTGGATTAGATTTTGATCACACAGATTGCCAACGTGGCAATCCGTGTGTCAGAGGCCTTTGTGTTTCTTTTCTATACGTTTTAGTGCAAATCCCTATTGATAGGTGTGTTTTCTCCTTTGCCCGCGTGTCATTCCATTTGGGTTCTCCACCAATGGGAGCGTTTTGGTGATGTATAAACTCTTCACCAAGGTGTACCTTATCACTTGAATTGTAGAGCCACATACTTAATTTGCATTTCCCTTTGATTTTGACTCAGGGTAGAACAGAAAGTGACGATGAATAGTAAAACTGAATTTCCTGCGTGATTTATTTATAAACAAGGGTGCGTTTGACTTTGGTTTTTACCCGGGGTTTGACTTTGGGCTTATAAAGGGATTTGGGCCGGGTGTATTGGATAACAGGAAATGGGCCATGGTTTGTTTTGGTGTTGTTATAAGGGTTAACGGGTGTTAAATAGACTTAATAAAAGATTTAACACCGGTTTGGTTTAGGACTATTTTTGCAATTTGGTTTTCTTTGAGGGACTGATTTGGGAAATTTAGGTCTTGTCTTTTTGTGGGTTGACTTTGGTTGACCTTTGACTTTTATTGACCTTTGATAGCATTCTCCCGGCTTTTGCACACTCAATTCCGTTCCCGTGTCCGTGTTTTTCCGGTTTTGACCGTTTTCTTGCGATTTTTGCATTATCCGTACCTACACAATCACAAAGACAAAACAAGCAATATTCAAGCATTTAAAGCACAATTTTGTCTTTTTAGGGCTATTTTTGATATAAAAAGGATATGTGTTTTCACACATATCACCCACCACTATAAAACCAGATGTAATCCCTTTATTTTGGAATAATACAATTCATCATTTGTAGGTTATTGTAAATCATAACACAATGGAAGATAGATGGATTAGCCAAATCTAGAGAGAGAAAGTAAGAAAAAAAGCTTTCTAGTGAGAGAAGGTGTAACTTGTATAATGAAATGACTAACCACCTCTTCCATTGCATGGAAGAGGCTTAAATAGTGTCTTACAAACCGGCCCATAGGCCTTGGCATAGGCTTACACGTTGGGTTTAATTACCCGGCCCAATACCAAATGTCATACGATTAACTATTGACTACGAGCTATAATAAACGGTAAAATACACAGGGTGACCGAGTCTTTTTCTAATATCTAACAATCTCCCCCTAAGGGAGGTCACCCTAGAAAATACTAACTTAAGCTCAGCAATCTTTTGATTAATCTTGTGTTCAGCTCATAGTCTTTGATTCTTCATGTGATATCTCGTACTTTGATGTAGTGGACTTTATCTTGTGGCTTGTGTTTGTACTTGATATGTGATCTTCAGCTTTCTTGAGATCATCAGCCAAAACTAATCTCTGATCATAATCTTGTGATCTTTCGCTGTCTTGTCGTCTTGTGTCTTGCGGACCGACATGCTCATACCTTTCTTGATCTTGAAAACTTGAATAATTTGTTCTTGAAGTTCTTTAACTTTAATACTTAGCTACTTCAAGAGGGACGTGTGATATCAGAGTTGTGGAAGCTTAGAAACATATGCTTGAGCTATCATGATTTCTTTGAATGTGTTGGTCAAGTATGAGCATGCGGTAATGAACTTGTCTCTGCCGGAACAGGATGACACCATCTCCATCTTTATATGAACCTGTAATAAAACAGTTAGCAATAAAGAGAAAAATTGATTTGAAAATCAGTCGACGTGTTACTTAGAAAAAGGATTTTTGTAACACATCGAGAGTTTTAAGCTTTTGTCAAAGTTCATTAACCGTCAATTCGTATACTGGAACAAGTTTGATTCTTGTAGAATTGCACCATCATTTCTTTCTAGTTGACACAAGTTTGATCTATTTAGGATCTCACAAGTCACCTACCAAGAGCTTGTTTGATGTTGGCTCAAGCAGGATTTCCATCTTCACCGTGATACTTAGGTATCACTCGGATGTTCTGGCAATACCACAAGGATAATGCGTAGGACTCTTATGATAATCCTTGTTTTCACATTCTGTGAAGAATAAGTAAAATGAAATAGTGTCCTAATGAGATTAATTGATGATCTCTTAACTCTAGACTCAATTGTGCGTTTTGGTTTTAGTGATCGGAGGCTGGAGCGGACTGCCACCTTTTCAATATCAGCTAACTCAGAGTGAGAAAGTCAACAGATAACATGTTTAGTGTTCATGATAATTGACCCGGTTTTTGCCTAAGTGTATGGAGGGCTTCTTTCTTTTCACCCTTTATCCTTACAATTCTTTTTCATTCTTCAAACCCTTTAGTGCTTACCGAGACTTCATGACTAGTACCTTGTTGGGTTTGTTCCAGTACTAGCTCCATCTCAGTCGGCACTATTCCGGCTTCTTTCTTTACACCCTTTATAATCCTTAACATTTCTTTTTCGTTCTTCAACCCCTTCAAGTGCTTTACCCGAGACTTCATGACTAGTAACATTGGGTGGTTTGTTTCCAGTACTAGCTCCATCTCAGTTGGCACTATGTCCATTATCTTACTTTTAACTCCTGTTTTATGTCCATAACCTAAGTGACTTCTACACTAACTATGGATTTGTCCCCTGGGTAGATCCCTCCGGTTCTGCTGGATCATGGAACTAATACCTAACCTTACTAAACCTTATCACTTTGATAAAATTAAAACATGGTCGGTTCTTTTGTACAATTCACCTTGCCATAAAACAAATTTGAAAAACCTCAATCAAGGTACTTGTGATTTATAAATTATCAAAGCTTTTATACCTTGATTGTTTTTTAATTTCAGAAAATGCTCCCCCTCAACATGCCACGATTAAACAAAAATATATAGCACAAGGAGGGACGGCGTTATTTAAAAAACCATGAGTCTTACAAACATCACTATTTTAAATCAGTTTTTATATTTAAATCACATTTTCTCCCCTTATCAAAAATTTCAAACCATTTAATATTTTGGATACCAATGAATCTAAATATGCTGAAAAACTAGGAGAATAATATGCTGATTATCACAAGTCGACGTGGAGAACATATTAATGCTCCCCCTTAATTATTGAGGGGTACGTGGTGAGTGAAAGTATAACAAATTTTGAAAGATTTGAGTTACGAAAAAACTCTTAAAAACTTTTAACTTGTCACTCGACCAACGAGAGGATACACTAGCATACTTATTATAAAGTGCAAGATATATTATACGAAAAATATGATGAATATTGGACCTGAGTAACAGAAGATGATATCACTCAGTTCTCTAAATAAGTCTATAGTCAACATCTCTTAGTCGTCCATCAACAAAGCTTTCGAGATTCTCTTGACTATCTTTCCAGCAAGAGGTCGAACACATTTGAACTTGAGCTTGTGTGGTTGGTGGTGTGGGTGTTGATGTTGTCTTATCAGTAACCATTGAGGTAACAGTGTCAATGAGTGGAGTTCTTTGGACAGCTGGGTCCTCTTGATGAATGGGAACATCCACCATTGATTGAGTCTCGAGTTTAGCAGATGACAGAGTAAACTGGTTTGTACATTTCTAGCTTGTTTCTCTACAACTTCTGCATCAGTTTTGTATTCTCAGCTTTGCTTTTGTTAGGATCACATAAATGGACCTAATCAAAGAAGCTTCGGTCACTCGAAGATACAAGACAAAAGTCTAGCTCGTTTAAGCGAGTAATATTATGTAAACGGGCCATTATTGAAAAAGCCCACAAAGGCCTCCTATGCTAATGCTTTTAGTATAAATACACCTAGTTTAGTCAAAATTAGGTTAGACAATTTTTAGAACAGTTTAGCTAGTCCATTAATAATATTGTTAAGGGGTTCTAGCCACCAAATTATCTTTCATCATCACTAAAGTTTTTTATTTTCCTGCATCTTGATTCTACACATCATTGTTAAGGTTTGTATGAATGATCATGAAACCTACAATTGGTATCAAGAGCCTACAAGATTGATGAATTGATTTGGTTTGTGTTTTTATTTTTTTCTTGATTTCGGAAAAAAAAAGAGGGGGTTTCGATTTCTTTGTTTTGATTAATTGTTTGTTTTGATTCTTGATTCAAAGATGGTTTATGTTTAATCTAATATCAATCAAACCATCTTGTTAGCAATCAACGATCTCGTGATTTTCTTTTGTTCATTTTTTTGTTTTTTTTGTTCGATTTAATTATAAAAAAAAGGAGTTGAGATTTTTTTCTTCTTGTTTGAGGTTCGAGCTAATCATTGTTAAGGTTGTTCGTGTTGTTAAGCAAGAAAAAGGTCTTTGGATTCGTGTTTTGTGTCCACCGAACGAGCAAAAGGATTTGACGATCGAACGAGTTCAAGTCTTCAAGCATCGAACGAGTTTAGTCTTTGTGAACCGAACTAGTGGAATTCAAGGTTGGACCGAACGAGTGCAAAACAAGGAGGATCGAACAACACACCCGAACAAGGGATCGAACAAGACAATCGAACGAGAGGATCGAACAAGAGATCGAACAAGAGGATCGAACAAAAGGATCGAACAAGACAATCGAACAAGAGGATCGAACAAGAGATCGAACGAGAGGATCGAACAAGAGATCGAACAAGAGGATCGAACAAAAGGATCGAACAAAAGGATCGAACAAGAGATCGAACAAGACAATCGAACAAGAGGTTCGAACAAGAGGATCGAACAAAAGACCCGAACAAGAGAACCGAACAAGCAACTCCCTTGCTGAACCGAACTAGTGGACTTTCGAGTTTGGACCGAACCAGTTTATACATTGTGGATCGAACGAAGCAAAGTCCTTTTAGAATCGAACTAGTTAAGGAGTTTATGTCACCAACCGAACCAAATAATCAAACAACAACAACATAAACACATACAAAACAAACACAATCACTTGCGATCCGTATCTTCATACGGGATCCAATGAAAAACAAATGCAGCGGGTACGATACTCGTGTCCACCTATGTTGGTTGAAAGTGACTACGATCTTGGAAGATTAGTATACATAGGTACAAGGTTCGAGGCAAACCCAATTGCAAGTTGATATGGAACATCCTCCTGAATGGACCTACACCTCACCCTATGATCACTGATCCACCAGCCTACTACTGTTCTACTGTTGGTGACTGCACCGAGGAAGAAAATTGATTCTGAATTCAATAAGATGAAAACAAATCTTGAGATGGTTGTTACTCAAGCTGAAATCATCTTGAGTCAAAGGTCTTCCCAGACACATCTTCAACAACCTAAACAAACAAGCATTGCAAAGGAGATTTGGGAAATGTGAGTTGCTTATGTAGTGATCAGGTAGGACTCTTCAACAAAGGAAGGGAAGATCTGTTTGATGAGTAACGAACGCTTTCCCGTGCTATTGGAAACGAATCAATTCATACCTACTTTGTGCGTTCCACAAGCTTGGAATGACATGAAGGTTTACTCCAACTCAACATTCCTAACTCCATCAGATGAACACCAAGTTTGTCAACAACCTTCCGGCCTATTGTGGATAAGTATTTGACTAATTCAAACAGAACATGGATATCTCAACACTACCTATTTCAGATCTTACTCTACTCAAAGCCTACAGCCTCATGCAAAAAGACTCCAAGAAACAGGAGAGTCCTACAATATTGTGATCCACTGGCCTATGTTGCTCACCACACATCTGCACCTGCTTCTTTCATCACCTTAACTCCTAGTCCTCAACCTACTTGCTCCAAGCTCTCCGAATGACGCTAATTGATGGCCCTGATGATCAGATTGCCTCTTAAGTGGTTTCCAAAAGCAGTTTCCCACCCACCAATCAACCAGCTCCGAATTCCTCCAACTCAAGGACTCATGCTACGGTGCATTGATGGTCACATTGGTTATCCACTGAAACCAGTTTTTATATAAGTATTTAGTGAAAAAATCAGAAGAAGGCTCCAGGTAATAATGTATTACAGGTACTCGAGGTAAAGAGAGCGGGGTTTGGGGGAAAGGTGATATGTTACAACTGCAGAGAGAAGGACATGTTGCTAGCAGTGTAAAGAACTCAACCCAAGAGAAAGCTGGACTCTCAGTACTTCAAAAGATAAAGCTTTACTGATGGAGCAAAAGAGAAAGGAGATGTGTTAATGCTGAAGCTGAAGCATTCCTCTTCGCTGATGTGGATGCACCTCAGCACCTTATTGATCAACCTCAGGCACTGACTACAATAAAACATGTTTTCAAGCCAATCATGAGGATGCATTATGACTTAGACGTGGATGAAGGCCCCAATGCCTGCAGTCGCATTTCATGGCACAACTTGTCATCCGATTAGTGCAACCAACAATCCAGTCAATGAGGTGTACAACCTCCAATGATCAATCAAATCTTGATAATGTGGAGTATCAGTTGAGATCAGGAGATGCGCCAGGAAGAACCATTAGACTCCGCTCTGAGACTGAGATTTGATGACAATACGATCCCGTATCATCCATATCTTCTTGACAAGATACACGAAAAGAAATTACCGAAGCCCAAAATGTTCCACTAAGGTATCCTCTTGACACATCTGATAAAGTTTCTATGATTGCCATCTTAACTGACTTGCAAACCCAACTAGACGGACATGCTAAGGTTAACCAAGAAAAATGTTTGGAAATCGAGACCTTAAAAAATGAGCTTCTGCAATGCAAGCAAGAAATATGTCGTCTAGATACCCACAAGGTCAAACTTGATCTTGAAAACAAAGTTAGACAGGAACAAGCCCTAGTGATTCAGCGTAATAAGCGTAACGCTGAACTTGTGCAAGAAAACGATTTGCTTAAATCCACTCTTTCAGGAAAAGAAAAATCAATTGCATTTTTACAATCTGAAAAGGAAAAGATTTTATCTGAGAAAAAGGAACTAGCAGATAGTTATCTAGATGAAATAGTGTGTTTAAAAACTGCTAACAAAGTTGCAAGAGACATGTTGCAAAGATTTAACATGCCAACACAAACTATTCCCATGCTTTCAAAGAAACCTAAAAAGGCAACCGATGACTTGCACAAGGACATCCTAGGCACTCGCAACCCAGGTCTAGGCTATATGGCCAAGCGTGCTCAACCTGTTTTGTATGATGCTGATACCCTTTTGCATCCCACTCACCATCCTGTTAGCATATGGGATAGTGAAGATGTCTTGGTACACCAAGTGGTTAGCATGAAAAAGATGAATGAAAAACCAGGACATGTTAGACCCGCAAACGACTTCTATGCCAAGCTTAATGCCCTTATGTTCGTTCCTCAGAAGGAACTATCTGGAGATCAGGTGTATTGGCTTTCTGCCAACGAAATTGCTAGTCAAGCTAGTAAACCAGCCACACCTGCTACTCCTTTTGTTCATAAAAGTCCACCTCCAAGTCAAGTTCTGGCCAATCTTCAAAAAGTTAATGCTGGTTTTTCATCAATGTTGAAGTACAAAAAAGAAAAGGAACAACACAAAAACAGACATAATGGTTTCTGAATGGTGTTATGATTATGCAAAACAGTTTGTTGAACAACAACTGGTACCATTTTACGACCATTTCAAAAAACATATCCAAGCTGCTAATGATACACTTTTCAAAGAAGTAAAAGAATATGAACAGATTTTTGATGACTTGGAGGCGGAGTATGAACGATGTATTCTTGATTACAAGAACCTGACCATAGAGAAGAAAAATCTTTTAATAAAAAATGACTGCTTAATTGCTGAATGTTTAGAAAAAGATATTTGCTCTATTGTGCTTTCTTCTGATATTGTTGTGCCCCCTAGTTCAAATTGCCTTTGCGAAGAACTCAGATCTGCATGCGATAGGGAACACACTAAAGTTCTTGAACTTGAAGCTGAAGTTTTAAAACAACAAAAGATGGTCATTGAATCTGAGAAACGTAACTCTCATTTACAAAAGACCCATATTGATTTACAACTTAAATTTCAAAACTATAAACAGTGCATAGACACTTCTAGTGCCTCCAATGCAATTTTTGAAATTAACAAGTTAAGAAAACAGCTTCAAGGGAAAGATGACACTATCAGGAATTTAGATGCTCAGATCAACATCATGAAGGTGTTGAATGTAGGTTCCACTGAAGGTAGTTTGTGACCTAACAGAAGGCCTTAACACTGACAAAATTCAGTTGCAAGATATGGTACCTCCCTTAGGATTCAGCTAGATGGCCTTAAGGTAGAAAACGTGAGTCTGAAAAGACGGTATGATGAACTGTCAAAGGCGAATACTCACTCACGTACTGCGTACACTGAAAAGCTTAGTGCCTTAACTTCTGAAAATACCAAGCTGAAAGCCCTAGTGCATGGTAAAACAAGTAGTGGACCTTCAACTTCTGAGAAACCCAAAGTACTTGCTTCAGGGATGTATACCAACAGTTCAAAGTACGTTCCACCTCCAAAAAGAGCCAACTGGGTAAAACCAACCCCGTTGCCTAAGAAAAAGCAAGTTACTTTTCAAGAACCCCCCAAGACTTCAAATAGACCCACACAGAAACTACCTAGTGCAACAAAACAAGAAGCCTATGTTTCTGTAAATCTGTCCTACAAGAACCAAGCCTGCCACAGAATCTCCGTAAACCAATCCAAAGACCCACATTTGGAACCATCGTATCTTGCCCAGTACAAGTGTGAACGCGAGGAGAGCAGCAGATCACAATAGGAAGTTGAATGTTGTTGATCATAATCAGTTTGTGATTCGTTCTTTGAAGTCTGTGAATACCAAAACCCCCCAGGCCAAACATAGTGTGAATCATACTAAGAAGGTTTGGAAAGCAACCAGAAATCATAATGTGAACACTACTAAGACAACTTGGAGACCCAACCTAGAAAGAGTTGTTGGTAGTGTTAAGCCTCAGTGGAAACCCACTGGACGACATTTTGCGTTGTATGATAACTGTCCTTTAACTAGGATAATGGAACCCATTGTTGAGCCTTTAGAACTTACCCCGAGTGTTAGTTCTAGTTCAAAAGTTACTATGATCTCTAGGTTCCCTGATTGCAAACTTAGTGATCGAAAGGCTGGTTCAAAGGGGATATCTGGTATTTTTGAATGCTAAAGCATTGTATCCTTTGTATATTTGTGTATATTTGAAAAAAAAAATCCGAAAATAATTAGATAAATGCTTGCAGTTATTTCAGAACATGTAACCCGGTCTTTAATCCCAGATATTTAGTGTAACGTTTCAGTGAGCAATATTTCTATACAGACAAGAAGTTGTCTAAGCCCCGAACAATTTTTTTCTCATAAACAACTTGTTTTATCAAACATGTTCGGGTTAACCAAATCAAACATTGACATGGGTCATTGTTTGAGGGGGAGAATCAGTATTTCTCACAGTTGTTGCAGGTCAAAAGGACGTACTGTTGCTGATTCTATTGCTGAAAGATTGACACAGTCTGGATGAAACGATCAAACCGCTTTACAAGTTCAAGAAACCCCCCCAAATTTGCAGTATCATTCCTGTCTGGGTATTCTAAAGGTCTTGTTTCAATTGCTCACTTGATATTTGTGCTATTTCACCTCACCTCATACTTTGAGGGGGAGATTGATACATTTTACAGACGCAATTCTAGATTCAAAACCTTTCACCAGTTCATACTTTGATCGGGGAGAAAATGTGACTTAAACATGTAAAACGGGATAATTAATGATTCGATTGATTCTAAAATGCTAAGTCATATCCATGCATGTGCTAAACATCTTCGATTTATCGACCAAACATGTGTAAGGGAGCAAAAGGTGTGTTAATATGATACAAAAATGTCAATGTACCAAAAGTGTTGTGTTATACACACGTATCTTGATAATTGACCAAAGAATCTTTTGTTTCATGTTCGTTGAAAGTGATCTTAGGAATGCTAAGGAAAGAGATAGTTGTACCACCAGGGTAATCCCTATGAATGCATCATGGCAGCCTAGGTTCTTCGTATGCCACCACTAGTGAAGTGATTTCCATAAATGTACTTGTACAAGTTTAGATTTCCAAGGCACTTCATATCTTTTTTCGGATATATTTCAAAACATCATCAAAAGCATTCTGATTTAAACTTTTTGTTTGTGCCCCAATACAAATTTTATAAGCACATATATCGAATGTTTTTTACAAACATTTTTTGCCACAGGCCCATCTACGGTACTTAATTGTTTAAGAAGTAAAACGCTGAAGAAAGGGAATTGTAAAACGTATAGGTCAGCAATAGTAACTGTACTGACTCACTTTAACCATCTATAGTAGAAATATATTAGTGTGTATAGTCTTCGGACACTGTCTAGAGAACGGGCGAACATTAGGGAATCTAATACTTAGTTTAGAGGAACTAGCTTGTCACGTGCCGGAAAACCTGTCAAGAAGGTTCTTTTAATGAATCTATCTGATCACAGGTGCAGTTATCATACCTAAGGACTTCTACACTAACTAGTGGATCATCCCTGGGTAGATCCCCTTCGTTCTGGCAGGATCATGGGAACTAATATCTAACCTTACCAACCTTATAACTCCAATAAATGTAAATACATGGTCGGTCTTTTAGTATTGTTCACCTTGCCATAAAACCAATTGAAAAACTCAATCAAGGTACTTGTGATATAAATATCAAAGCATTTTGTACCTCGATTGTTTTTGCTTTTCAGAGATGCCCCCCTCAACATGTGCATCGATATACAAAATTGTTTAGCACATGGAGGTTGGAGTACACTTATGTGTCTATAAATCACATTTTTATTAGTTTACATATTTTAATCACTTTTTCTCCCCTTATCAAAAATTTCAAATCCTTTGACATTTTGGATATCAAACGATTCAAATATGTTAGAAAATTAGGAGAAAAAAATGTGCCAATTATCCACAAGCCGATATTAGAACATATTGATGCTCCCCCTTAAATTATGAGGGTATGTGTTTGTGTCATGTATATAAAAATTTTGAATGATTTTGAGTTTAACGAGAAACTCATGAAAAATTTATATGATGACACATAACACTTAGAGATACACTACATTATACTATACAAAATATAATATACAATTTTTAAGATAATATTGACCCGAGTACCAGAATGATGAAGTCATTCTGTTCTTTGGATGAGTCTGTAGTCAATATCTCTTATACGTCCACTCACAAAGCTTTCGAGATTCTCTTGAACTGTCTTTCCAGCAAGAGGTCGAACACATTTGAACTTGAGCTTGTGTGGTTGGTGGTTTGGGTGTTGATGTTGTCTTATCAGTAACCATTAAGATAACAGTGTTAATGAGTGGGGTTCTTTGGACAACTAGGTCCTCTTGATGAATGGGAACATCCACCATTGATTGAATCTCGAGTTTAGCAGATGACAGAGTTAAACTGGTTTGTACATTTCCAGCTTGTTTATTTGCAACTTCTGTATCAGTTTTGTATTCTCAGCTTTGTTTTCCTCATCATTGGAGACATCTTGAACTTCATTATCAGATTAAGAAAGTAAGCTGCTTGAGCTACCAGAATTGCCCTTTGGCTCATCGAGAACCTCTGGAATAATACCATATCCTTCACTTGAACCTTTGGGAAGTTGTTGAATTTTGTGGTCAAGCAAGCTTCTTCTTCTTTTAGAAGCTTTCTCAGCTTCCCCCCCCCTCGGAATCAGAAATCCTTTCTTAAGTAGATTCAAGGCTTTCTTGCAAGCCGCATTAAGAAGGCTTGATGTGTAAAGCCCAAATATCCAAAGTACACAATTAATTCGAAATCGTAACACCAAAGACAATTAAGTCCCGGAATGATAGTGATGATATAAATTGGAACACCGAAGTCAACTAAGTCCGGATGTCACAATTATACCCTCTAAATAGCCGAAATGATAGCACCTAAGGCAACTAAGTCCCGAATGTACACATTTCTTCTTGCAAGATACTTACTATCTAAAGGAGTCATCATACTTATCAAACCTATGTGTATATGTTTTGTCAACAAATTCTACTCCTTCAAAAATAAGCTTAGTGATGAACTGATTGGGGAAATATTAATCGAATCAGAAACATATCTTCAACTTTAAGGCTTCTAAAACTACATAATTATTTCCAAACAAACCTAAGCCTTTTTAAACTATGAGGTGTTGGTAAAATTGATCAAATGTAGTTTTAAGCCAAAGCCACTAATCTTGAAATTATATTTAAGCCCCTAAAGTTATTAACTTATGACAACTGAAGTCCTTGAAGTTACAATTAAATTAACTCCCCCTCAAATTATTATCCGTTAAGTTAAAACTTTTTCCATATAATTACCGTGACATGTTGAAGATAATTTGAAAACAATTTCCCCCCCTCGAGCAAAGACCCGTATCATTTAAAGACTATTGTATTTGTTCGAGTGTCGAAATATCTTATAATCCTGTTGTAAGTGTCAAAAACTGATTCTGATTTGATGAGAACACGTCCGTCAAATGGTTAACCCAAACATGATTTATAAAATCAATATTTTTGAAAAAAATCATCCGGGTTATAAAACTTATACCAATGGCAACCTATGTCCTTCTAGTTGCAAGTTAAAAGGAGCAAGTTCATAATTGCCATATGTTGCATTCTAAATCCTAAAGGTTGAAACACATAACATCTAAAGCCTAAATGAGTTAAAATTAATTAACTCCCCTTTAAATCATGATCCGTTATTGTTAAAAACTTTTACGTTACTCCTGTTTATATCTGAAAGATCGTTTTGAAAGAAATATTAGCACATTGCTCCCCCTCAAATAATGTCCCATTTTCTATTTAAAGAGCTGTAGACATTGTTTGAGTGATAGAAAATTCTTTTAAAAATCTTTTTCCGATGAGAGACTGAGATGACTGATTTAGTTTTGAAAGACAACACCTTTTCCACCTTGGTTAACACAAATAATTTTGAAGAATCAATGAAGAAAAATTATTTGGTTAAAAAGAAGACTTCTCTTCTATATGAAGAAATAACGCACTGAAACGTACATTACTCTTATGATGTATGGATATGAAGTAATCCATGCCCGGGAAAAATTAATTACCCGTTGTTAGGAACAACTGTCTTTTTGGCGACATGCTTTCCTCAGATTGAAAAGCGGGTTGCAGTCTGAAATAACTGCAAGCCATGAAGATATGTTTTAAAAATGTTTGAACTTCTGCTCGAACTTCATTTAAAGACCCGTGTCATTATTGAATGACATTTCTAGGTCCGTAAATGTTATCGATTTTCAGAAGACGTGTCTTGAAAAATATTTTTGGTATTTTCTATTTTTCTAATTTTTATGGTTTTTGTAGGTTTTATATTTTTCTATTTTGTTTTTGTGGATATAAGTATATACAATATATACATAGGACACATGAGTCGATTCCCTGTCATATGTTTTGAGCAGCTTGACTCCAAATACCAAAGGACGGTCTTTACGACCTGCATTTGAAAACAGACGAATATGGAGAGTTTGGTACGTTGGATCCCCAATTTTTGTTGGGGTCCTGTTGGTTAGCACATACAGTAGGTTTCACGATATCATTAATTGACTGTAGCACAACTATAATGGGAGTGATAGTGGAAATTGCCTTTTCTTGTTTGTTTTTACGCTGGTACCTAGTTAATGGTTTCTGAGAAGTGTTACTAAATCTCTCAGTTATCACTATGTCACTAGTACTAACGTTTTCAGGTTGTTTTATAGGCACTACTTTGTATTTAGTAAACCTAGTTAAAGGGCATTGTTCTCCTAGAGTGAATTTCCTACCAGTGGGCTTCCACTGATAACCGATATTGGTAAACAATTTTTCAGTTGCCTGCCAGACTTGCTTAACCTGCTTAACTCTCCAAACCTTGTTGACAACGGGTTTCTTAACAAACTTCAAAGATTTCACAACACATTTATCATGCTTAAAGGATATTAAGCATTTGTTACAAGTTTTGCAAACAGAATTAGAAGTCGAATTAATTACAGTACGCTTAGAGCTAATACTGGAATCAACATGATTCTTTCGTTTCACACTAGACTTATTATTCCTAGGATGGTTTTCTACTATCTTCAGTTCACTTTTAGCTGGCAAGGTCCTATCTTTTTTTATATTGCTTCTAGGCTTTAACCCGCTAGCTACAGTGGCACATTTTACTCATGTAGAGGGAATCCCAAGTTCATTAGTCTTTTTCATTTTTTGTTGCTCAACTTGTGTTTGTGTGTTATGAGTTAAAGTTTCACATGGTTCCACAAAGTAACTTGCTTTTTCCTAATTAAAGGGGTAGTAGCAATCTTTATATCTCTTTTATTAAAATCTTTCGGACAAGTTCCAATCACATATTTAAGCAATTCCTGAGAGTGTTTAGTGTAAAGGCATGCAGATGCAAGTGAGCTATCTAATAGTTTTTCAGCCCTGGCCTCTTCAACAATCTCGCGAAGAGTTTCTACGCTTTCCTTAAGATGTTTGAGATAATCTAGATGAACTTCCCTATTGTTCCTATTTCGAGGGGGGGGGGAATTGGTTCAACATCGATAGCATACATACAAGGGGCAAGAACTTTTGGTTTCACAAGAAGGCATAGTGACGCATTTCGTTTTCTCTTTTATCTAAGACTTTAAGGTTTCAATTTTAGTTAACAAAGAAGTTGTCTTTTCAATGGTTTTAGCACATGTTGGCTCGATTGAATCATACAATTCCTTGTAATGCTGCTTAACTTTTTTGTTTTCTGCCCTTAAACGCTCATTTAGATCTTGAAGGGCATTGACTTTTGCATTTAAATCTTTGTTCTGAGAATCTAAGGCCTTAAAGTCAAGAATGGGATCGGCATCACTATGTTTCGCTTGCAATCGAGAAATTTTCTCTTTCAATTCTATAATTATATTGCCCCTGCCTTGAAGCTATTCTTTTAGGTTTCCGATTACAAAAACTGACTCAAATGGAGGAGCATCCGAGGATGTCAATGATTTTTTCTTTCCAAAACGTTCTTTAAGATGTTGATACTTTAATTGCAAATTTAAGTGTTCCATCTCAAGTTTGGAAAAATGTTTTATCATCTCATCATGATCATTGTTTTGAATCTTGTGTGTCAGATTAGAATTTTCAGCTTCAAGTTCGGCAATACGTTTATGTGCAGCAGTGAAAGCATCATGCATGTCAGAAAATCTAGATACAGTAAGCACAGATTCTGTTGCAGTATAAAACACATCTTTGGACAAGCATTCAACAATTAGGTTCTCATTCTCAATGAGAAGATTTTTCTTCTCAATTTCATCGCACTTCTTATCAATAGCATTTTGGTCCACCTCAACCTCCATTTGATCAAAAACTTCTTTCATTTCCTTAATTTCGTTGATGAGAGCTTTTTGAATTCCCTCAAAATGTTCTTTGATTATTAGGATTATTAGTTTCACCGGTTGTTCAACACTAGGGGGTTCAAAGTATTCATCGAACATTGGTTGGAATAAAATCTCCAGATCTATATTAGTTGTGGGAATAAGGACAGCTGAAGAATTGGATCTGGTACGAGCCCTGAACTGATTTGTCCAGGCGTTAATAAAATAGGCTCAAGTCCTATACGGATGTGCACAGGAGCCATTGGCTCAGTCAACTTATCGAATTGCACGTGAATAGTTTCCATGATTCGGTGGGTTCTCTTGTTGTAGATTCGATAACCCTTCCTATTAGGAGCATAACCAATGAAAATCCTAACATCTGCTATTGCTTTCAATTTTTCAAGATCTTCGCTGTCATTTTTAGGGTAACAAAGAGCACCAAAAATTCAAAGAAATTTAAGATCAGGTTTTTTTTATCATGCACAAGCTCATATGGGGTTTTGTTATGACAAGTATGAATTAGGGGGAAAACAATTTTCTGTTTGGGGTTTATGCAAGCAAGTAGCAACACTTTTGCCCATAGAAACATCAGAGCTTTTGAAAATATCAGCATTGTTCGAGCAGGCTTCCCATGAGTCCGATTTTGTCTTTCGAACAACGCGATCTGTGAGGAGTTCATTGGAACAAGAATTTTTGTAAAAATGCCTACTTTTTCTATTACTCAGTCATAATTGATTAACATAATTCTGTGCCTTGTTCTTTCAGATGTATCTGACAGTTTTGTTAAGACCATTTGAATTTGCTTTAGAAATTTGATGACGAACTCTGGAGTCTCATCTTTGGATCTCAAAAACTTAACCCATGTGAATCGTGAATAATCATCCACGATGACCAAAATGTATTTCTTCCCATTAATACTCTGCACTCGCATTGGTCAGCAAAAATCCATGTGAAGGGTATGTAGAACTTCCATAATGGTGTTTTCAGATTTGGGTTTGTGGGTATACTTCTTGCTCTTTCCTAGTTGATAAGCCGAGCAAAGATGGTCTTTCCTAAACTTCAACCTTGATAAGCCTCTTACCAAATCTTTTCTTGCAAGATCATTGATGGTACCAAAGTTCAAATGGTTTAACCGACGATGCCACAACCATGATTTGTTCTTGGAGGCTTTTGACAATAAGCAGATGGGAGAGGACTTCATTATGTCTTCAACAGAGATAGTGTACAGATTTGAGCCCCAAGAACATTTAAGTAAGTCCACACCACCTTCAGTTCTAACATAACATGAATGTTTTCCGAATGCAACTTCAAGGTCTGAATCACAAAATTTCCCTACATAAAAGAGATTATGTCCAAGTCCTTCCACATAATATACCCTGGAGATCACACTGTCACCAATCACGTAATCTCCATAACCCATAATAGCACCAAAATGATCATGGAATCTAACTATCCCGATGAACTTTTTCACAAAATTCATGAGCCGTGAGCGATCCCCCGTCATATGTTTTGAACAGCCTGAGTCCAAATACCAAAGGACGATCTATACGACCTACATTTGAAAACAAACGAATATGGAAAGTTTGGTATGTTGGATCCTCAATTTTTGTTGGGGTCCTATTGGTTAGCACAAACAAAAAGTTTCATAGTATCATCATTTGCTGGTGTAATAGTTGTAGTGGGAGTGTTAGTGGAAATTGCTTTTTCCTGTTTGTTTTTACACTGGTACCTAGTTAATGGTTTTTGAAAAGTGTGTCTTAATCTCTCAGTTATCACAATATCACTAGTACTAACGCTTTCAGGTTGTTGGACATGCACTACTTTGGATTTACTAAACCTAGTTAAAGGGCACTATTCTCCTAAAGTGAATTTCCTTCCAGTGGGCTGCCATTGAAATCCAACATTGGTAAACAACTTTCTAGTTGCCTACCAGACCTGCTTAACCTACTTAACTCTCCAAACCTTTTTGACAGGGGGTTTCTTAACAAACTTCAACGATTTCACAACACATTTATCATGATTAAATGACATTAAGCATTTGTTACAAGTTTTGCAGATAGAATTAGAATTCGAATTAATTACAGTACGCTTATAGCTAATACTAGAATCAACACGATTCTTTTGTTTCACACTAGACTTATTATTCCTAGAATGCTCTTCTACTTTCTTCGTGTCACTCTTAGCTGGCAAGGTCCTATCTTTCTTCGTATTGCTCATAGGTTTAACCGTAGCTTAGTGCATTTATCTCCTGTAGAATTAATCATAGGTTCATTAGTCTTTTTCGGTTTCTATCGCTCAACATGTGTTTATGAGTTATTAGTTGAAGTTTCACCTGGTTCCACAAAAGTAACTTGCATTTTCCTATTTAAAGGGGCAGTAGAAATCTTTCTATCTCTTTTATTAAAATCTCTCGAACAAGTGCCAATCACATATTCAAGCAATTCCTGAGAGTGTTTAGTGTAAAGGCAGGCAGATGCAAGTGAGCTATCTAATGGTTTTTCAACCCTGGCCTCTTCAACAATCTTGCGAAGAGTTCCTACACTTTCCTTAAGATGTTTGAGATATTGTAGATGAACCTCCCTATTGTTTCTATTTCGAGGGGGAATTAGTTCAACATCGATAGCATACATACCAGGGGCAAGAACTTTTGGTTTCACATGATCAGGAATAGTGACGCATTTTGTTTTCCATTTTATTTGAGCCTTTAGGTCTCAATTTAGTAACAATATATGTTGCCTTTTCAATAGTTTTAGCACGCGTTAGCTTGATTGAATCATACTATTCCTTGTAATGCTGCTTAACGTTTTCATTTTCTGCCCTAAAACGCTTATTTAGATCTTGAAGCGCGTTGACTTTTGCATGTAAATATTTGTTCTGAGAATCTAAGGCCTTAAAGTCAAGAATAGGATTTGCCGCACTATGTTTCTTTTGCAAACATGAAATTTTCTCTTTCAATTCTCTAATGTATTGCCCTTCCTTGAGCTGTTCTTTAGCTTTCCTGATTACAAAGACATGACTCAAATTGCAGGAGCATCCGAGATGTTAATAATTTTTTGTTTCCAAAACCGTTCTTAAGATGTTGATACTTCAATGAAAATTAATGTTTTCCACTTAAAGTCTGGAAAAATGTTTTAATCATCTCATCATGGTCCATCTTTTTTGGTCTTTTGTTGTCAGAGTAGGAATCTCAGTTGAAGTTCGGCAATACGTTTTTGTACAACAGTGTAAGCATCATGCATGTCAGAAAATCTAGATACAGTACGCACATAATCTATTGCAATATAAAACACATCTTTGGACAAGCATTCAACAATTAGGTTCTCATTCTCAATGAGAATATTTTTTCTCTTAATTTCATTTCACTTCTTATCAACAACATGTTGGTCCACATTAGCCTCCATTTGATCAAAAACTTCTTTTATTTCTTTAATTCCGTTGATGAGAGCTTTTTGAATTTCCTCAAAATGTTCTTTGATTGTTTTGAAAAATGAGATTACCTTGGTGAGATAACATGTCCTTGTTTGTTCAAAACCCCTTTCCCCTTCAGTGATACCCATAGGTGTGATTTTCTTTTTACAAGTTTTATCAAATTCTAAAAAAAGTTGTACTAGAGAATAAATATTTACTTGTACTTGAATTTTTGTTAGGAGGACTTTGGGGACCAGCTTTGCAGGTGTATTGGGAGGATACACTATAACACCCCCAAATTTGGGTCGCAGCAGAATAATGTGTCCGGGAGCGTTACATTATAGATCAATAGCACAAGATATGAGAACGACCTCTAAAAGAGTCGTTTAAAATACGATACATTGGATTTATTGAAATTGTTTAATACAAAGCACAACGGCTTAAATTGTTCAACACTTGATATCAAATACTTTAGATCATAACAATATCCCAACATGTAATGACTCCAAATCTCTAATGCATGACTCCCAAAAGACTATCCTAATGTATCCTTAGACCTAGTTTGCTCTCATTGACCTGAGAAAAACATGCTTAAAACGTCAACATAAAGTTGGTGAATTCATAGGTTTATGTAAAATGTAATGTAGGACCGTAAGATTTTTAAGTGTATGATAATGCAACAGATGCAAACATCACAAATGTAATTACGTTTTCCCTAAAGCTCATGACACCGAGCTCGACATGTTCATGGAATTGCAATATAAATTGCCTACATTCCCGTGATGATGTTCTAACCCGCAACATCCGAATCCGACATGGTATACATCTGTTGGTTCACTCTGTGACACCAGTGAGAGCTACTCACCCGGATGGGGATGTCAACCCCAATAGATCTATTTATAACATTCGCGCTCACACAAAGTAATTGACAGTTACTGTGATTAATGGGCTCAGATGGTTAGCGTATTAGGCAAACACGTAATAAAGATAATAATGTACACTTACGTCAATTTGTTAAAAAACAAAGCATGTTTTCACCTAAAAGTTGTAAAATCATTAATATAGTAAAACTTGGAGCTTATGAAATCACCTAACAAATGAAGTGAATGTATAAATCAAGTGAAGTGAATCGGAAAGCGATGTTCTCCGGAATGTAACATAATTAATATGGTCGTAGTTACTGTGCAATTTTGAAATAACCAATGCCTTACACAATTCTATATAGTTACATAACCACCTAAAAGTGTTTGTTTAATTTTAAATTTAAACAATTTGATTTGCATTTGTAAATATTGTTCATGAATTCCGTATTGTGAAATGTTAAAATTGTTCCAACAATTAGTTCGTTTATGAAAAAGTAATTAGTTTTTTCCCCTTTAGTAATTATTAATAACATTATTATATTAGTTTAATTGATTTCACAAAATAGTGCACATGTAAAAAAGTGCATAAGTTTATGTGTGAGACCCTTGTATATCACTTTGTTTCGTTTCAATTCGTTTTGCATATTCTTTTATAATCGTGGTTCGTATTTGTTGATATATTTAAATTTCATATTTGTAAATATAGTGTTTCTGATGAACAGTTAACAGTTTAATCGCAATTTTAATTAAATTATCTAAAAACTACTTTATAAAATTAATGTATTGTAATATTAAAAATGTCGTAATTTATTCGTTTTACCTCCGTTTAATACGTTCTTTATATGTATGGTTTCGTATTTGAAAAATCTAATCAACCATTACATTTATTATGTGTATTTTTTCAGTTGTGAACAGTAACAGTATGTATATATTTATAAAAATGATTTTTATAAATATTAATTGTTGAAATTGTTATATAACCATTATCTCATTCGTTTTAATTCGGTTTTTTAGTGAATTTCTTTCGCCCACGTCTTCTGTAATTTTAATAAGCTATAGCAACAAAATAAATCCATCAGCCCACTATTATGAATAGTAGCCTATTTTATAAAACTTCTTTTATAAAAATACTTTTTATCGTAAAGTGGTAAATGGCGTATCTTCTTCATTTCAAATTCATTTTTAACATACCTTACAGTTTTGAAATCCTCATAAGTTGTATTTCATCAGAAAAATAAGTTTCCATTTTTATCAGATTCCTAATATTCGAGTTTTTATAAAAATACTTTTATAAAAACACCTTTTTACGTATAATCTTGTAAATAAAATATCTCCTTCGTTATAATTCGGATTTTCGAGTTCTTTACATGCTTAAGATCCTCATGAAGAGTACTATTTTTATAAAATATAAAATCTCAGATTTAGGTTTCGAACTAAATCAGCAAACTTTTAATCTTTATATAATTTATTTATATAACTTGATTTATGTACTTTTTAGCTTAAATAAAATACCACATGTCTTCTAATTTATAAATTAACATCCCTTGAGTATAAACTAAGTCCTTTACAAGATTTCCATCATATTCTGTTCATAGTGTCCAAGAAATTAGTCCACATAATTATTTATTCATAAACTTAATGAATAAACTTTCACCATTTATTTATTATACAAATTTTTTAAAATTACCTAATACTTGTGTAAAATGTGTTTATCTAATATAACACGAGTTTTAACATATATGCATATATGGTTCGAACTAGGATCCAACATGAAAAATCATTTTATAAATTTTATAAAGTTTCCTAGGTGATGATTTAACTACATACAATCATATAATACATGAAATGAACAATATTGAATAGATTAGGGTTTTAGGTAACCTTAGAAGAGTGTTGGATGAATGAAGAACAAGATCAACCCCAACCAATGAACCCTAATTTCGAAATCCTGTGGATGAAAAACCCTCATCTCTAAAGGAATTGGGGGGGGGGGGAAAACCCTGCTAAGGAACACTTGAATAAACCCTTATACAAACTAACCAAGCTTCCAAAATGCCTTATATACGCCTACTAGAGATCTTAGGATACTTAAACAAGTTTGAAAATTGAAAATGTCAAGGGTGAGTATGGACTGTACACACGTGAGCAATGGAGAACGAATAAATGTGAAGAGTTGGCTAGATTTCTTGATAATGGAGTGTGTGTGTGTGTTCCTTACTTTATGAGTACTATTTATAGCTAAACATGCAAGGTAATACCACTCTTTGAAAGAATCAATTGGTTTTGGGTTGCTTATGGTGTATTCGGCTGGAATGGGTTCAAAAAGGGGGGACAAACCTTTAGTTTATTAGTTTAGGATATGTCTAAGACTTGTTTAATATATAGGGTGAAGAGTTTGTTGCTTCCTTTTCCAACATGAGAAGATTACTAGTCATATCATGAGCTTTATGGGAAAAACACCAAACACATATTTTTTTTCTTCTCTTGGTTGTGTAATCGTAGGTATGGAGGGACAAGGAGGGAACAAGAATTGTTTAATAATGAGCTAGGACTAGGGACAAGTTATGGCTTATAAGAGATAATATGACCACACTTTCATTCTTGGTTATGGTTCCCTTATGTTCCTTGTGTTTAGCCATGGGTTGGGAAGCAAAGAGGAGACAAAGATTGAGTTTGATCCTTATGGTTACTAGAATAATGTTATGTGAATTAGTGGATAGTTGGTGGCTCTTTTGATTTAATTTCAAGCATGAATGCATGTATATGATGAAATTTAGTTATAGCATGGAAAGGAGTAAGTATTTATGAGATTTTTGGGTATTATAGGTATTAGTGGGTAATTGTTGAAGTGTAGGTGGGTTTATGGTTTGCCATGCATGCAAAAGCCTAGTTTTTATTGCGTTACGTAAACGTTTTAAGTAACCAATAAAAATAAAAACGTTAAAGTTATAAATTATTTCCTGATTAACTTTATAAAAACTTATGACGTAAACCGATTTAATTGTTGATGTCCCGTTTATGTTAAATGATCATTTTTAGTTTACGCGATTTAGCTTAACGGTAGAAATTAAAAGCGAACGCGTAAAAGCCTAAAAATAAATAATGGAATAAATGAAGTCGTAAATGACTTGAAAATGCGAGATGTTACAGTCTCCACCCATTAGAAGTGTTTTGTCCTCAAAGCTTAAGACATTGTTGTGGATGAAGACGCCCGATTTGTGAAGAGATGAGGGTATTTCTTTTTGAATGATATTCATGTTCAATGTGATACTCAGGACACTCTCTTCGGTTCCAGCGAACCTTAATCGAGTGGGGAGGTTTGCTTCGCTTTAATCGTTTAATCTCCCTTTCTAAAATTTCAACGGGCTCTTCCACAAATTGGAGTTTATCATCAATATGTAGTCCTTCCAACGGAACGGCTAATGGTTCGTCGGAATAACATTTCTTCAAGTTTGATACATGAAATGTATTGTGTACCCTGATCAACTCTTGAGGGAGTTCAAGCTTGTAAGCAACGGATCCAACCTTTTCCAACAACTTGAAAGGTCTAACATACCTAGGGTTTAACTTCCCCCGTTTGCCAAAACACACAACTCCTTTCCAAGGTGAAACCTTGAGCATAACCCTATCCCCAACTTGGAACTCCATTGGCTTACGCTTTAAGTCGGCGTAACTCTTTTGTCGGTCACGAGCGGCTTGAATCCTTTGCTTGATCTGGATGATCTTCTCAGTCGTTTCTTGAATTAAATCCGGACCGGTGAGTTGAGCTTCTCCGACCTCGGCCCAACAAATAGGTGAATGACACTTTTGACAGTAAAGTGCCTCGAATGGTGCTGCCTTGATGCTAGCGTGATAACTGTTGTTGTATGAAAACTCGACTAATGGCAAATGATTAATCCAACCATTTCCAATGTCGATCACGCAAGCACGTAGCATATCCTCGAGAGTTTGGATGGTTCTCTCGCTTTGTCCATCAGTTTCTGGATGGTACGCGGTACTCATATCCAAACTAGTACCCAAATCCTTTTGGAGTGATCTCCAAAAATGTGATGCGAACCTAGGGTCACGTCTAAAATGATTGAGTAGGTTATTCCATGCCTCGTGACTACCTCCTTTATGTACATCCTTACTAGTTTCTCTGTGAAGTCAGTTTCTCTCATTGGCATAAATATGGCAGACTTAGTGAGTCGGTCAACAATCACCCAAATGGTGTCCTAACCTTGCGATGACTTACGGAGCTTTGTGACAAATCTAGTTATATTGGTCCCACTTCCTTGAGGTATTTCTGGGTTGTACCAACAATCCGTTGGTCTTTGTTGTTTCAACTTTTGACTTCTAGCAACGTCAAACATTTGCTAACATAGTGGCGATGTCGACCTTCATATTGGCCACCAATAATAGCTTTTTATTCATGTCTTGGTACATCTTGTCAGAACCCGGATGGATGGAGTATTTTGATTTGTGGGACTCGTGCATGATCACAGTCCTCAAGTCACCATAACATGGCAACCAACTCCTGCCGTTTAAGCATAAGGTTCCGTCAGCGCGGGGTTCCAACTTTTCCTTCGGTATATCCTTCCTGATCATACCACCTACATCTTCGTTCTTGAGATTCTCTGGTTTCTGTGCTTCGGTCTGAGCATTCAAGATTTGTTTGGGAAGATCCAAACCAATAGTCATCACTAAGGCTCGGACTCTTAATGGTTTAATTCGCTCTTTCCTGCTCAAAGCATCAGCAACAACATTTGCTTTCCCCGGGTGATAACGAATCTCACAATCGTAATCACTGAGCAACTCTAACCAACGACGTTGCCTCATATTCAACTCCTTTTGGTCAAGTATGTGTTGTAGACTCTTATGATCTGTGAACACCGTACACTTGGTTCCATACAAGTAGTGCCTCCAAATCTTTAGAGCAAACACCACTGCACCAAGTTCCAAATCATGGGTAGTATAATTTTTCTCATGAATCTTCAGCTGTCGTGATGCATAAGCAATCACCTTCTCGTTTTGCATCAATACCGCACCCAATCCTTTATGTGACGCATCGCAATAAACAATAAAGTTCTCAGCTCCTTGAGGGAGAGCTAAGATGGGTGCGCTACACAACTTATGCTTCAATGTCTGAAAAGCTGCTTCTTGCTTGTCACCCCATTCAAAGGCGACTTTCTTCTGAGTGAGTTTGGTCATTGGCTTAGCGATTTTTGAAAATCCTTCAATGAATCTTCGGTAGTAACCGGCAAGACCTAAAAATTGACGAATCTCCGTTGGAGTCTTAGGAGATGCCCAATCTTTTATGGATTCGATCTTGGCGGGATCCACGTGAATGCCTTGACTATCAATCACGTGGCCGAGAAATTGTACCTTAGGAATCCAAAATTCACATTTAGAGAATTTAGCGTACAACTCCTCCTTCTTAAGCAATTCCAGAATTGCCTTAAGATGCTCTTCATGTTCCTTCTTGTTCTTTGAATAAATTAGTATATCGTCGATAAAGACAATTACAAACTTATCCAAGTATGGTTTGCACACTCGGTTCATGAGGTCCATGAATACTGCAGGTGCATTTGTCAAACCAAATGGCATCACTTGGAACTCGTAATGACCATACCGAGTCCTAAATGTCATCTTCGAAATATCTTCTTCACGTACTCGAAGCTGATGATAACCCGATCGCAAGTCTATCTTCGAATAAACACTGGATCCTTGTAGTTGATCAAACAAATCATCAATCCTTAGAAGAGGATAGCGATTCTTCACCGTCAGCTTATTTAATTCCCGATAGTCAATGCACATCTGGAATGATCCGTCCTTCTTTTTGACAAACAAGACCGGAGCTCCCCAAGGTGAGGAACTGGGTCTTATAAAGCCCTTGTCGGATAGTTCTTGCAGTTGTTCTGACAACTCTTTCATTTTGGAAGGAGCTAATCGATAGGGTGCTTGTGCTACATGTGCAGCACCAGGCATCAAATCGATTTGGAATTCCACTTTTCGAGTCGGTGGAAGACCTGGAAAATCTTCAAGAAATACTTCAGGAAAATCTCGAACGATTGGTACGTCCTCAAGTCGCTTCTCCCCCGACTTGTCTTCAGTCTCTTTCGTAGTAACATGTGCCAAAAATACATTATGTCCTTTCAACAAATATTTATGAGTTTTGGTGCACGAAATGATGTTCAAACTAGTCAAGTTTCCCTGATTACTTCCATCACCATGAACAATTAAGGTTTCATTTCCCCAGGGAATACAAACGATCTTATCGGCACAATCAATGAGAGCGTGGTACTTTGACAACCAGTCCATACCGATTATGACGTCGAAGCTACCAAGTTCTACAGGCATTAAGTTGATGTTGAATAGATGGTTCAAGAAGTTTAACGTACAACCTCAAATGATAGTGTTTATCCCTATTATTTTCCCGTCGGCTAGTTCAACATCATAATAATGGTCTAGTGCAGTGGGTGTGATATCAATTATGGAGCTAAATGTAGTGGATACAAAACTCCTATCGGCACCAGTATCAAATAGAATAGAAGCATAGCGGTCGTTTAGAAGGAACGTACCCGTAACAATGTTAGAGTCCGGGTTTGTTCCCGCATTGCCCACCACATAAACCTTGGCTGGTGCATTGTCGTTCCCACGTTGATTACCACGGTTTCCATTCTTCAACTTAGGGCAGTCCCTCTTGAAGTGCCCCTGAACACCACACTCATAGCAAGTAACGGCATTTTGAGTTGCTCCGGAGTTCCCACGATTGTTATTATTGTTTGGACCGGAACTCCTGCAGTCACGAGCCAAATGGCCGATCCTCTTACATTTGTTACATCTGGGAGCACATGGTCCTTTGTGGTGATAGTTGCATTTTGTACACAAGGGCAATGACCCAGTGTACTCCCTCTTCTCACCAGTCCCGGCAGTGTAAGCTCGCCCAATGTTCTGTCTCTTGTTTTGTTGTTGGTACCGACCATTGTTTTCCAGCATTAACTCTATCTTCCTCTCCTGCCTCAAGCTTGCCTTTCAGAAATAGTGATGAGTTTTTGGTTCATCTGATCATTGGCAAACTCGATTACCTCTTCCATTGTCTGAGGTCGATATGACATCACATTTCCCCGGATCATATCAGGAAGTCCACTCACATACTTCTCAACTTCATCAGATTCCTCGGGAAACATACGTCCACACATCAATGCAAGCTCTTGGAAACGCAGAGTGTAGCTCGGGATATCAGTACCTTTTACCTTTAGGTTCCAGAGTTCGATTTCTAACTTTTTGATTTCACTTCTTCAATGCCTTCCAGTCCATGGCATAAGCAACCTCTTGTGTAACCGCCTTCTTGTGAGAGTTCCACCAAGTAAGGGCATTCCCAATGAAAGTGCAAGTTGCGAACTTAACTTGGTTCTCTGGAGCACAGTTGCTTATGTGGAACACTGATTCTATCCTTTCGAACCATTGGGATAGCACAACTACCCCTTCAGTACCCTTGAAGTTAAGTGGATGACAGTTCAGGAAATCTTTATACGTACACTCACGCGGAGTGCGCGTAGCTCCTCTGGTTCCAGTGCCAGAATTGTGGCTTCCATCGCCATGACCATTCGTGCTGTTTCGAAGAGTGTCATGGTTAGCAAGTGCCGCGGAAACTCTGTCAGCGACCAATTGCTCAATAGCAGCAGTAGTCATTGGGGTAGCAGCTGCAGCAGTCATAGCAGTAGCAGCAGCAACTCTTGCGATTCTTACAGTTCTTGCAGTTCTTTTTGGTGGCATGTTGTTCTAAATCACAACAATAAAGCATGTGAGTTTTTATAAACATCACACATGACATGGGTACAATATAAACAAATCACATCACATAGTGATTATATAAAATACTCGTATCACAACACAAAAATTTTTTCCCCCCACCCACCAAAATAATAGAG
Source organism: Tanacetum coccineum (assembly GCA_026074375.1). Classification (NCBI taxonomy): domain Eukaryota; kingdom Viridiplantae; phylum Streptophyta; class Magnoliopsida; order Asterales; family Asteraceae; genus Tanacetum; species Tanacetum coccineum. The sequence goes on from BQNB010005563.1 coordinate 61,711, forward strand.
ATCAACATAACATACACAACATCTTATATATAGTTGGAAAACATACATGGTTTGTTCGATACAAGAAATAAATAAAAACAATACAGGTCCTACTACCAAGCTAGCTGGGAATGAAACCCATAATACTTAGCCGGTTACAATGATAGCTATGAACATGAAAATATCCTAGGAACTACCTACCGTGCCCTCTGAGACATCGCTCACGAGCTGCTCTCTAGCTTGCAGTGCTCGGATCTCTCCTAGAGCCGTTGCCAGATGTCCCTGGAGTGATGAAACCTGTGCAGTCAGAGCTGCTATCAATGAATCCTTACATCATGGTGATCCTGCTGTAGACCAAATGTGTGTCAGTTATACCTGAAGCTCAAAGTGGACAGCCGAACTAAATCCCATAGAGTGTGCCCAAGCCTCTCGGGAGACTAGAGCCTCCTGGTCCAAGAGTCGGGCTGTCTCATAGTGGTACCGACTATCATCGACCAATGTCTCAACCGTCTGATATATCTGAGTCTGCCGATCCTGGGTATCCTCAATCACAGCATAAATCTCCTGGGTGTCCTGCTCCTGAACTGCAGTAAGCTCAGTCACCCTAGTGTTGACTCTACGAGGATTTGTGAGGAAGATGGGGCCCGAGGGTCACTGGTGCAACCTCCTTCGTAGTCTCCTCTCGAGAGTCTAACCCAAGTATCACTGATCTAAAAACGACTTGCCTCGGCTCTCTGTCGTCTGGCTTCGGCATCCAGAGTTTGTGGGGGGGTCCCCCCCCCAACGAAAATGGGGGGGGGGGGGGGGGGGGGGGGGGGGGGGGTGGGAAAAAAAAAAAAAAAAAAACTTCCATAATCTACCCTATACCTCCAGTAGGCCTAGGGACAGCAGTCGAACTCTCCCCCACCTCATATCTCGATGCGGGAGTAGTAAGACATAACCTCTTACGAGGTGGTAGTTCGGCCTCGGGAATATCCTCCCTGCGGTCGACTGGTGGTATGAACAATGAGTCTGGTAGTGGTGGTAGTGGTGATGATGGTAGAGGTGGTAGTGGTGATGATGGTAGAGGTGGTAGTGGTAATGCTGCGGGTATGAGTGTGGTAATGGTGAAAAGCTCTCATCTACACCATGGAAGCTGAAGCCTGGGGGTGCACGCACATGGTTAGGGCTACCATATGGGTGAGGTAATCTAGGAAGTGGTGATGATGGAAGTATGGGTGTAGCTAAACACCTAGCAAGGCGTTCCTCTGCAAAGGGTGGTGATAATGAGGTGAGTGGTGAGGGTGGTGGTGTAGGTAAGGCAAGAAGAGCTCTCGACCTCCTCCTCAGGTGGTAATAATACATTTGCCTCTTGGTCGTATAGATATCCAAGCAGTGGTAGAACATGCTTGTGGTGATGGTGGTGTTATTCGCAGACTCATCAGTCTCAAATGGCTCTGTCTCCTCAGAAGAGGGGACATGGTCAACAACGGGTGCAACAACAGAGTCGGCCGGAGCCAGATGCTCCTCCTCCTCCTCCTCAGCCTCCTCCTCCTCAGAAGCCTCCTCTTCCTCAGAAGCCTCCTCCTCCTCCTTGTCATCATCAGAGGAGTCATCATCATCGTCGTCACCTCCATCAGCTGGATAGTCTACTGGACCATCCTCAGAGTCCTCCCCGGAGTCCTCCTCGGGATCTGAGTCAGCAAAGGTGAATCAGCAACAACATAAGGCTGATCCTCCATGAGAACCTCCTCATCAGATAGGGCCAAGTACTCGGGGTACTATGGTCCTGGTACGTAATCTGGTGAGAGCGGTGCCTGCTTTGGCTCCTCGGGGCCAGGCACGTAGTCTGGTGATGCCGGTGCAGCCTCCAGTGAGTCGAGCTCCTGGAGTCTGAAGAAGTCTACAGCCCAAGCTAGCGGGTCTCCATGCGATGATATAGACGTATAAGTAACCTCAGATGATGCTGAATCCGATGACATGACTGTATCTGTAACACTCAAACAGAGTTTACATTAGTAACATAATTAAGACTGATAATAAAAAACATAATATATCATAAACACGTATAAACCATGCAACAACTAGCATAACCAAACTAATGCAACTCGATTGTTGTATGACATGTATGCATCTAGTAGGACGAGGTGGGGGGAGGGAGAAGCATAGGAAGTGGGCAACAACTAGAAATGTAGTCCGTGAAAACCTTTTGTTTAGATGCAATGGTTTGGAAAATCGGTTATTCCCAAGTAAAAACATTTGACCTGGTTTTCTATAACCTTGAGCTTTCAATACCACTCTGTAACACCCCCAAAATTAGTCGCAGCGGAATGATGGTGTATCCGGGAGCGTGAACATTACAATCAATAGCACAAGATAGAGAACAACCTCAAAAAGAGTCTTTAAAATACGATTACAATGGAGTTTATGAAATCGTTTGATACAAAGCACGAAAGTCTTTAAATAATCAACATCAGAAATAAAGATTCTAGATCATAACAATCATCCCGCCAAAATGTAATGACTCTAAATCTTTAATGCATGACACCCAAAAGACTATCCTAATGTATCCTTTGCACCTCGTGCCTCATTGACCTGAGAAAAACATGCTTAAAACGTCAACATAAAGTTGGTGAATTCATAGGTTTATGTAAATGAAATGTAGGACCGTAAGATTTCAAGTGTAAGATAAACAACAAAACAAATAACACAAATGTGATTACTGTCCCTAAGCTATATGACACCGACGTGCTTGACATGTATTTATTGCAATATAAAATATTGCACAGAGCCCGTGATTATGTTTCACAACCCGCAAACATCCGAATCCGACAATGGTATAACATCGTTGGTTCCTCCGTGACACCAGTGCGAGCTACTCACCCGGATGGGATGTCAACCCTAAGAGATCTAATTAAAACATCCGCCTTACACAAAGTAATTGACAGTTTTCATGATAATGGGCTCAAGGTTATCGCTACTTAGCAAACCACGTATCATAGTAAAATGTACACTACATCCAATTTGTAAATACAAAGCATGATCTCATCCCCAAAAATTTTGTAACCATTAGATATAGTAAAACACGGGGCTATGAACTCACAGTAAGTATTGATAACGAAGAAGCAAAACAATGGCACAAAAAACGATGCAAAAGACTTTATCCGCAACCTATGAATAAATAATACATATTCACTAAACAGAAAAATAATAATATAATTACTTGCAATCTTGCCCGTACTATTGTGCTTGAGCTTGAGAGATGTCATTTGTTTTAAAAGGTGGTTATTCATGAAAACTGGTCAGCTGTATCAGATCTAAACAAAAACTAAGTAGGAATACGATGTCGGATATTTCAGAATCCAAAACAAGTTACTTTAGCAGTTGGTTTTAGTCGAACTATTGGTTTGATCATTAAACGCTTCAAATAATTTGGTAAAGTTGTGCCAAAGATATTGCATAAGTGTTAAATGCAAGAGTTAACTTTTATTTCTAAAACCTAGGTGACGAACGTAGAGTTTTAGGTTTTATTCCTAGATTCGATGCTTGACAAAATTGTAAACTAAAAGTGTATTAAAACTAGCAAGGTGTCTACAAACTTTATCTTTTAAGTCAGCCTAATATTAAGCTTACTTGGTCGAAATGATGGCGGACGTAGTGTGGTCGCGGAGACAAGGAAATGAACAAGGAAATTGCCAAATGTTCTTTACTGTGGCCTCCACTGATTATAATCTCAGTTGATGAATTCGTTAGTTCGGTAATTAGGTAAAGTAAGAGTATAGTTGTAAACTAGGCAGGTCGACAACAAGTTTCTTTAAATAATCTTTGTCTAAGACTTCATTACTTTAGTGTTAGGACGAAAGAAGACTACCTAACAAACAGGACATATTGGCTTATTTCGTCCCTTTTATGAATTTTGTGTGTCGGGTGTCTTTAACCGGGTTAAACGTAGTGCTAAAGGTCGGCTTGCACGCAATCCATCTATGACCACATACACACCAGTTGTTTGTTAAATTGTCCAGGCTCATGATGGTACTAGCCACTTTGGGTTTAGTTTACGAGTTCGAGACTAGGCAAAAACCCGAGACACTTATCCTACCTTAAACCGCACACATTAAGCTTCAAATAAATATTTGTGGTTTCGACCAAGCCTAACTTATCAGCGCATAATACTCTGTCCAAAACTAGCTTGCTTCGGCTGAATTACAAGAGTGATGAGACAAGGCAGTTTTTTCATGGATTTTTAATGCGTCCTATCTTATTCGTTACTCGACCATTTTTTAGGATCAAATTCAAGTTGATCATATCATGCCCACTATAAGCGCATAAGTTTCAGATTTATGGGTCAAGCTTGCTACTCGAATTTTGTCCTCAAACATACTTAATTTTGACATGCTAAATAAGAGTGGCTGTGAATATGTTAATACTCATTCGACTAGTTACTTGACACGCTACCCCTATATTATGAGAGCTCACCCTAAGATGCTTTTAACTGGTGTGATTCGATTAATTAGCTATAGAGATATCCCCTCCAAAACAAGTGTTTTGTTCATAATTTAGTCACATATCAGAAAGTTTGTAGAAATCTTTAAAGTGGGTTTCACCTTAATCTTCCTTTGTAACTTTTCCCAAGCACAACACTACAAACATGATTTGCATATAAGTAATGAAGGTATTAAGGGCGTAAGACTCACAAAGAATTGGAAGGAAGAGTGTATGCAGCTTAACCCACGAAACCTTTAGCTCCAAAACCACAAACCCTAATTGGGTGAAGTCTTTTCGTGACTCGAAACCCACAGCCTCCTTGATCTCTGCTTCTTCCTCCACGAACCAACAAGAAACCTTTAGAGTGACTTCTAGGTTTTGGGTTTAATGGAGGCAATAATGGGTATGAAAATTTATGTGTGTGTGTGCCGAATATAATGAGCAGGAGGGGAGATATATGAGAGTTGTGAGTTTGTGAAAACACTACCCCAAGATCTTCTTATATACACAAAAGAATGGGTATGCATAGTGTTGTTTCTTGAAATCACATTCTTGTGTTATCCCAAATGTGGCAAAGAATTTCTTGAGCTTTGCATAATCAAGCACAGTGTTTTAAAGTGCAACACTGTTGGGAATATGGGATTAAAACAAGGAACATGTAGCAGCTTAGATCTCACGTGTATGTGTTGGGTTTGGATAAGGGGGTTGGGCTTTTAAACGTTGGGTATTAGCTTAAATTAGGATAGAATTTTATTGTATATCTTCTATGTTTACCACAATAAAGGGGCGTGTATGGTTTAAGTGTTTCAGCCGATCCATGCTAATTGTTAGGGATTTTAATTTCTTAAGTGTTTCCTAGTCTTTAATTTATATAAGTCACACGTTGGTGAGGTTTATTTTGAGTCCTTGTACTTTGATCAAGTACTTGTCATTTTTCTTGTCACGTATATAAATTAAGCATCGAGTAGGATAAACTTATATATAACCTTGATAAGTGTACTTGACGTTTTCTAATAAACATCAAGTTTTTGAGTTCGCGCGCTATAGTTAATGTTAATTAAATGCCCAATTGTACCAATTTAGTTAAAGCCTAAACGAAGTAGCAAGGGAAATTTAAAATGACGAAAGTACGGAGTTGTGGAAAGACCTGAAAAATACAGGGTGTTATAGTCTCTCCCGGTTAAATAAGCCTTGTCCTAAAGGCTTAAGACATTGTAGTGGATGAAGATGCCCGATTTGCGAAGAGATGTGGGTATTTCTTTTTGAATGAATCTTCACGTTCCCATGTGAACTCAGGACCTCTCCTAGAGTTCCAGCGAACCTTAACGAGTGGTATGCGGCTTCTCTTTAATCGTTTGATCTCTCGTTCCATAATTTCAACGGGCTCTTCCACAAATTAGAGTTTATCATCAATATGTAATCCTTCCAACGGAACAGCTAATGGTTCATCGGAATAACATTTCTTTAAGTTGGATACGTGAAATGTATTGTGAACCCTGCTTAACTCTTGAGGGAGTTCAAGCTTGTAAGCAACGGATCTAACCATTTCCAACACTTTGAAAGGCCCAACATATCAAGGGTTTAATTTCCCTCTTTTTCCAAAATGCACGACTCTTTTCCAAGGTAAAACCTTGAGCATAACTCTATCCCCAACTTGGAACTCCATCGGCTTACGCTTTAAGTCGACGTAGCTCTTTTGTCGGTCACGAGCGGTTTGAATCCTTTGTTTGATTTGAATGATTTTCTCGGTTGTTTCTTAAATTAAATCTGGACCGGTGAGTTGAGCTTCTTCGACTTCGGCCCAACAAACAGGTGAACGACACTTTCGACTGTAAAGTGCCTCGAATGGTGCTGCCTTGATGCTAGCGTGATAACTGTTGTTGTATGAAAACTCGACTAATGGCAAATGATTAATCCAACCCTTTCCAAACGATTACGCGAGACGTTGCATATCCTCAAGGAGTTTGGATGAGTTCTCTCACTTGTCCATCAGTTTCTGGTGGTACGCAGCTGCTTCATATCCAAATAGTACCCTCAAAAGCCTTTTGAAGTGAATCTCCAAAAAACGTGATGCGAACCTAGGGGTAGTCACGGTCACAATATGATAGAGATCAGGTATCCATGCCTCGCAAACTCCTCTTTATCGTACATCCTTGCAGCTTTCTACATAGATGTCAGTTTCTCTCATTGGCGTAATATTGGAGGTTTTTGTGAGTCGGTCTACAATCACCCAACTAGTTTCATGACCTTGCGGTGACGTTAGGAACTTGGTGACAAAAGTCCATGGTGAAGATTGTCCAATTCTCATTTAGGTATCTTGGGTTGTACCTATAATCCCGATGGATGGTCTTTGATGTTCATCTTTGACCTTAGCACACGTCAGACATTTGCTAACATAGGTAGCGATGTCGGCCTTCATATTGGGCCACCACTATAGCTTTTTTATGTCTTGATACATTTTGTCCGAACCTAGGTGAACAGAGTATTTTGATTTGTGGGACTCGTGCATGATCACGGTCCTTAAATCTCCATAACATGGCAACCAACTCCTACCATTTAAACATAAGGTCTGTCCCATACGGTGGTTCCAACCTCTCCTTTTGGTAGGTTCCTTCCTGATCATACCTCTACGTCTTGTTCTTGGGTTTTCTTAGTTTTTTGCCTCGGTCTGGTGCATTTCATATTTTTTGGGAGATCCTAGCCAAATTAGTCATAACTAAGGCTCGCTCTCTTAATGGTTATTCGCTCTTTCTGCTAAGTTCAGCCACAACATTTGCTGTTCCCAGGGTGATAACGAAATTCATATAGAGTTGGAAAACATACATGATTTGTTTTGATACAAGAAAATATAATAGAAACAATCCAGGGTCCTTACTACCTAGCTAGCTTTTTTTCTTTAGGGGGGGGGTGGGGGGGGGGGGGGGGGGGTGGGGTGGGGAATTATTTGGGGAAACAATAAAAAAAAAAAAAAAAAAATAAAAAAAATAACAAAAAAAAAAAATTAACAACCCCCCCCCCCCCCAGGGGGGGGGGGGGGCCGGTTACAATGATACTCTATGAACATGAAAATAACCTAGGATAGGAACTTACTACCGGTGCCCTCGGGAGTATAACGCACGAGCTTGCTCATCTAGCTTGCAGTGCTCAGATATCTCATAGAGTCGTTGCAAGATTGTCCCTGGAGTGATTCGAAATCTGTGCTAGTCAGAGCTTATGCTATCATATGAACTCCTTACATCCATACGGTGATATGCGTACCAAAACGTGTGTCCTGTATCCCTGAAGTCTAGTGGACAGCCGAACTAAATCCAATAGAGTGTGCCCAAGCCTCTCGGGAGACTAGAGCCTCTTGGTACAAGAGTCGGGCGGTCTTATAGTGGTACCGACTATCATCGACCAATGTCTCAACCGTCTGATATATCTGAGTCTGCCGATCCTGGTTATCCTCAATCCTAAGCTTTAATATCTCCTGGGGTGTCCTGCTACTTGAACTGCCAGTATGCTCAGTCACACTAGGTGTTGGGAAAAAAAAAAATTTTTCCCCCCTCGAGGGTCACTGGTGCAACCTCCTCTGGTAGTCTCTCTCGGGTTACCCCAAATATCTTGATCCATTAGTCGGACTGCCTCAGCTTCTGTATCTGGCTTCCGGCATTCCAGTGTGTTTCTCCAAACCCTTAAATCTACAATACGACCTCCTGTAGGACTAGGGACAGGCAGTCGAACTCTCCACCCACCTCATATTCGATGCGTTGGAGTTAGTAAGACATAACCTCTTACGGAGGTGGTAGTTCGGCCTCTGGGATATTCCTCCCTGCTGGTAGACTGGTGGTATTAAAAATGAGTCTGGTCAGTGGTGGTAGTGGTGGGGTTATGGTTATAGAGGTGTGGTAGTGGTAATGTTGCTGGGTTCGGGTGGTTGGTAATGGTGATGAAGCTATCAATCTACCAATGCAGTTCTGAAGCATGGGGTGTAACTCACTGGTTAGGGTCTTATCACCATATGGGTGAGGTATCTAGGAAGTGGAATGATGGAAGTGCGGGTGCAGCTAAACACCTAGCAAGGCGTTCCTCTGCAGAGGGTGGTGATAATGAGGTGAGTGGTGAGGGTGGTGGTGTAGGTAAGGCAAGAAGTCTCTCGACCTCCTCCTCAGGTGGCAGTAGTACAGGTGCCTCTGGTCGGATAGATATCCTTATCAGTGGTTACGACAGCTGGTTGGTGATGGTGGTGGAGCCGAGCCTCATCAGGTCTTCAAACGGTCTCGTCTCTTCAGAAAGAGGGAACATGGCTCAAACAACGGGTGCAACAACAGAGTCGGCCGGAGCCAGATGCTCCTCCTCCTCCTCCTCAGCCTCCTCCTCCTCAGAAGCCTCCTCTTCCTCAGAAGCCTCCTCCTCCTCCTTGTCATCATCAGAGGAGTCATCATCATCGTCGTCACCTCCATCAGCTGGATAGTCTACTGGACCATCCTCAGAGTCCTCCTCGGGATCCTCCTCAGGATCTGAGTCAGCAACGTAGCCTGGGGATAAGGCTATAGGTAAATCAGCAACAGCATACGGCTGATCCTCTATGGGAACCTCCTCATCAGATGGGGCCAAGTACTCGAGGTACTCTGGTCCTGGTACGTAATCTGGCTTGCGAAGTGAGCGATGCATTGCCCCTGGCTCCTCCTGGGGCAGGCACATAGTCTGGGTGGTTGCCGGTTGCTGCATCCGGTGAGTCGGGCTTCCCTGGAGTCTGAAGAAGTATTACAGCCAAGCTAGCGGGTCACCATGTGATGATATAGACGTATATGTAACCTCGGATGATGCCGAATCCGATGACATGACTGTATCTGTAACACTCAAACAGATTTTACATTAGTACATATATAAGACCGATAATAATATACTTAATATATCATAAACACGTATAAGAAACATTTTGCAACTATCTCTAAGTATAAACCAAACTAATACAACTCGATAGGGTATGTCTGTATGCATCATTGTACAGAGACTAATGCAACACTAGTATATGTATGTCCCGTGAAAACCTTTTGTATGATGCAATGTTTGAAAACGGTTATAGTCCAAGTAAAAACATTTGACCTGGTTCTCTATAACCTTGGCTCTGATACCACTCTGTAACACCCCCAAATTGGGTCGCAGCGGAATAATGAGTATCCGGGGGCGTTACATTACAGATCAATAGCACAAGATATGAGAACGACCTCAAAAAGAGTCGTTTAAAATACGATACATTGGATTTATTGAAATTGTTTTGATAAAAGCACGGAAGGCTTAAATCGTTTATAAATTTGAAATAAAGAATTCATAGATCATTAAATTCGTCCTGAAATTTTTGGACTCCATAATCTTTATGCATGACACCCAAAAGACTATCCCAATGTATCTTGTGCACCTCGTGCATCATTGACCTGAGAAAAACATGCTTAAAACGTCAACATAAGTTTGGTGAATTCATAGGTTTATGTAAATGAAATGTAGGACCCCCTGGTATAAGATTGTGTAAGTGTATGATAATGCAACATATGCAAATATCACAAATGTAATTACGTTTCCCTAAGCTCATGATACCGAAGCTCGACATGTATGAATGCAATATAAATATTGCCACATTACCCGTGATGATGTTCTAACCCGCAACATCCGAATCCGACATGGTATATATCCGTTGGTTCACTCCGTGACACCAGTGAGAGCTACTCACCCGGATGGGGATGTCAACCCCAATAGATCTACTTATAACATTCGCGCTCACACAAAGTAATTGACAGTTCATGATAATGGGCTCAAAGGGTTATTGCTACTTAGGCAAACACGTAATCATGATAGAATGTACACTTACGTCCAATTTGTAAAACAAAGCATGTTTCTCACCCCAAAAGATATAAAACATTTATCCAAAACGAGTAAAAGTGGGGCTATGAACTCACATTAAGTAATGATAATGTAGAAGCAGAGCAGTGGTACAAAAAAACGATGCAAAAGACTTTATCCGCAACCTATGAATAAATAATACATATTCACTAAATAGAAAAATAATAATATAATTACTTTCAATCTTGTCCGTAGTATTGTTCTTGAGCTTGAGAGATGTCATTTGTTTTAAAAGGTGGTTATTCATGAAAACTGGTCAGCTGTATCAGATCTTAATCTATTACTATGTAGGTTTACGATGTCGGATATTTCAGAATCCAAAACTAGTGTACTTTAGGTAGTTGGTTAAGTCGACTATTGGTTTGATCATTAAACGCTTCAAATAATTTGGTAAAGTTGTGCCAAAGATAATGCATAAGTGTTAAATGCAAGAGTTAACTTTTATTTCTAAAACCTAGGTGACGAACGTAGAGTTTTAGGTTTTATTCCTAGACTCGATGCTTGACAAAATTGTAAACTAAAAGTGTATTTATAAACTAGGCTAAGTGGTCTACAAACTTTATCTTTTAAGTCTTGCCTAATGATTAAGCTTACGGGGTCGAAATGATGGCTGAAGTAGTGTGGTCGCGGATGACAAGGAAATGAAACAAGGAAATTGCCAAATGTTTTACATGTGGCCTCCACTGAGTTTTAATCTCAGTTGGTGAATTCGTTAGTCGGTATTTAGGTAGAGTAAGAGTATAGTTGCTAAACTAGGAATGGGTCGACTACAAGTTTCTTTTAAATAATATTTGTCTAAGACAGGTCGTTTTTGTAGTCGAAAAAATGGGGCTAAAGATGATTTGTCGAAGGTATGCAGTTTCAGGCTTAGAAATATATTTGGGTTTTTACTTCAAGCTTGTGTTAATTCGAATCAGTATTTTTGGCCCTAGCTCCGACCTTCATTACTTGATGTTAAGACCGAAAGAAGACACTTAACAAACTAGGTCTCTACTGGCTTATTTCATCTTTTATGAATTTTGTGTGTCGGGGTCTTTAACCGGGTTAAACGTGGTGTTAAAGGTCGGCTTGCCCCCCCCCCCCCCCCCCCCCCCCCCCCCCCCCCCCCCCCCCCCCCCCCTTCTTCACGTAATCCAGCTATGGAACATATGCACACAGTTGTTTGTTAAATTGTCCAGGCTCATGATGGTACTAGCCACTTTGGGTTTAGTTTGCGAGTTCTAGCATGGGCAAACCAGGACAACTTATCCTACCTTAAACCGCACACATTAAGCTTCAAATAAATATTTGTGGTTTCGACCTAGTCCTAACTATGCACGCATAATACTCTGTCCAAAACTAGCTTGCTTCGTGATACATCTGATTTATATAGAGTGATGAGACAAGGCAGTTTCAGGTTTTTAATGCGTACTATTTTTCCTTATTCGTTACTCCTTTTTCTTGACCATTTTTTGTGATTCAAATTGCAAGTTGATCTATTACATGCCCACTATAATGCGCAATCAAGTTTCAGATTTATGGGTCAAGCTTGCTACTCAAACTTTGTCCTCAAACATACTTAATTTTGACATGCTAAATAAGAGTGGCTGTGAATATGATAATACTCATTCGACTAGTTACTTGACACGCTACCCCTATATTATGAGAGCTCACCCTAAGATGCTTTTAACTGGTATGATTCGATTAGTTAGCTATAGAGATATCCCCTCTAAAACAAGTGTTTTGTTCATAATTTAGTCACATATCAGAAAGTTTGTAGAAATCTTTAAAGTGGGTTTCACCTTAATCTTCCTTTGTAACTTTTCCCAAGCACAACACTACAAACATGATTTGCATATAAGTAATGAAGGTATTAAGGGCGTAAGACTCACAAAGAATTAGAAGGAAGAGTGTATGCAGCTTAACCCACGAAACCTTTAGCTCCAAAACCACAAACCCTAATTGGGTGAAGTCTTTTCGTGACTCGAAACCCATAGCCTCCTTGATCTCTGCTTCTTCCCCCACGAACCAACAAGAAACCTTTAGAGTGACTTCTAGGTTTTGGGTTTAATGGAGGCAATAATGGGTATGAAAATTTATGTGTGTGTGCCGAATATAATGAGCAGGAGGGGAGATATATGAGAGTTGTGAGTTTGTGAAAACACTACCCCAAGATCTTCTTATATACACAAAAGAATGGGTATGCATAGTGTTGTTTCTTGAAATCACATTCTTGTGTTATCCCAAATGTGGCAAAGAATTTCTTGAGCTTTGCATAATCATGCAACAAAGAGTTTTATGTGACAAACACTATTGGGAATATGGGATAAAACATGGAAAATGTAGCTGCTTAGATCTGAGTGTATGTGGTTGGGTTTGGATAAGGGCGGTGGGGCTTTTTAACGTTGGGTTAATTAGTTCTTTTTGGATTGAATTTTATTGTATATCTTCTATGTTTACCCTCAATAAAGGGCCTGTATGGTTTAAGTGTTTCAGGCCGATCCATGCTTGTTTGTTGGGTTTTAATTTCATATGTGTTTTCCTAGTTTTAATTTTATTAAGTCACCGTTGTGATGGTTTTATTTTGAGTCCTTGTACTTTGATCAAGTACTTGTCATTTTTCTTGTCGCGTATATAAATTAAGCATCGAGTAGAATGAACTTACATATAACCTTGATAAGTGTACTTTGGTAACGTTTTTTAATAAACATCAAGTTTTTGAGTTCGCGCGCTATAGTTAATGTTAATTAAATGGCCCATTGTACCAATTTATGGAAAAACCTAAAACGAAGTAGCAAGAGAAATTTAAAATGATGAGAGTACGGAGTTGTGGAAAGACCTGAAAAATACGGGGTGTTATAAATGTTGAGGAATGAAAGTTAGAGGGTCAGGATAAACCTGCTAACTAATAAGATGAATTATCACATCTTGGGATTCTGAATAAGATATCTCTGAACTATGAATGAAAAGATGCAAGTCCTTAAACGATAAATAAATGTTGTGGCTTGATTGATTTTTACCAAGAAAGTTAATCTGAAAGGTTATAATGAGTTTCTTTTGAAGAAAGACTCATAAGGACAAAATTGTATACACATTAATGCCTGACGGATGACAAGAGTTTTTAATCTTACTCAAGCAATTGACTGTGATTAAATCTTTCTTTTCTACACGCATTAGTTATATAAGAGTTAAGTACATTTTTGGTCCTTGTGGTTTGGTGCGTTATCCACTTTTGGTCCAAAATCAAAAAGGTTTGGTTTTGGTCCACAACAACATAGTTTCGTTCCACTTTTAGTTCAATTTGTTATTTGGACTAAAAGTGGAACGATCTATGTTCTTTTGGACACAAAGTGTAACGAAATATGTCTTTTGGACTAAAGTGGTACGAATATATGTCTTTTGGACCAAAAACAAACCTTGTTTTAATTTTGGACCAAAAGTGAAAAACGCACCAAACCACAAGGACCAAAAATGTACTTAACTCATTATATAAAGATAACTAATTGTCATACATGTTTTCTTGAATCTGAAACATGAAAAATAAAAGATCATAACTCTTTCCGGAATGATTACCTTGCGAGGACGATGTGTAATCAAAAAGGGTTATGAGTCTGTATTTGTAATATGACAATTATAAGTCTTATAACTCTTTTCTTTATGATTACCTTTTGCGAGGACGGTGTGTAATCAAAAGGTTATGAGTTTGAAATAATCTTTATAACGTATACAAGATAATAGAATCCAAGTGTGGATTGGATCATGCATCTAAGAGCCTGAGATCTTAAGTTTAATCACAACATAATTTTTGATTAAATTAAGATAACTCCTGAGTACACCTGACATCAAGTGGGAGCACTATGTTTTTCCTTATAATTTATTTGTTGTGTAACAAATTGAAGGTATCATTCCATCTAAGATAGATGTTAATCCTTGAGGTTGGAATGAAACTTCACTTGGGAATTTAGGAAATAAAACAAACGACCTTGGAATAAATGTTTAATGAAATAAACATATGCGGAAATTAAGTCCAACACAATACCATACATCATTGAAGCAAGTCTTAAATGATATATTTCACTTGAGATAATTTAATACATGGATGAAAACACTTGTGTTTTTACGTAGTTCCATCTGTTGTATATTTATATTGTGTATGATACTGGTTGTTACTTTTGCACAAGAGCAAAATGAGCTAACAACAATAGTATCTAATTAAGAGTGTTTAGATGACTGATAACAACAGTATCTAATTGAGAGTGATTTAGAATGACTGTTAAAACAAATGTTTACGAATTATATAAGGCATAATGTTGTTTGTGTACAACTGATGCTAAAGAATAATCAATTCTAGTTGAAGAATGATTTCATCATTTATGATAAATCTGCAAACTAGATATTCTCACTTAAGAGCATTGTTGCATTACACATTAAAGAATGAGAATGCTTTACATTTTAAGAAACTGTAAAAATGACTGTCTGAGATAGGTATGTTGTTGAATTCAAATACCCAATAAAAGGTACTATTACCTTGTCCATACTATGACTCTTGCAATAGTATGCACGTGAACAATAAGACACTCATTAAATTCTTCACAATTTGTGAATTTGAAATAAGTATTCAAGAAGTTTACTCAGATAACTATTTAGCTATCTTGTAAAGAAAGAGTTGAGAATGTTGGAAATATTAGACTTCAACTTGCTAATTAGTTTCATGCATATCTGTTTTAGTATTTGGATAACTGGGATTATAAGACAATTTTTATTTTCTGATGAAATAAAGATACTTGGTATTTGTTATTCATTCATATAATAATTGTTATCCTATATTTGCATGTTTAATCCATGAATGATTTATCATTCAAAATATGTCCACTGTCAGTTAACAGTATGAGAATATTGTTACAAAAGACAAATGTGGTGTTAGTTATATTCTTTGAATATATGGATGGTTCCCGCCAAACTCATATGTTATTCACCAGGGATGCATATTGGACACCCCAACCTTCGAATATTTACTTTTGGATCCTTAGTCATGAGTAAAATATCGAAAAATGGTTAGTTGAGTCATCCTTAGACTTGAGAATACAATGTGTGGATATCACTTTTTAATTCTAAGTCAAACACTAACCTGAAAATAGTAGTTATAAAGGATATTATTGGAAGTGATGTGAAGCAGCATTCACAACACTTGTATTCAACAAAGAATTTATTCCTCCACTTGATGTGCAGTATGCTACCATTGGCGCCTCTCCAGAATTAATCGGATAATTGTTCGGCCGAACCCAAAGGGTAACGCAAGATGATTCTTGATTACATTTGCTATATCTATATTAAGTTCTATAACGAGAATCTAAATGGTTAAACTATATGGAATGAGTTAGGATCCATATCTATGGTTTAACGGTATTTGAACAAATGGATGATTATAGCAAGAGATACATAACCATGCTACTGAGAATGTTTATGAAACTTGATCTCAGACACTTCTAGTTTTAAAAACGAATGTGGGTGTTGCTAGACGTTTTTATCGTTAGTATATGTGATATCTGCTACTCCAACTCCCAAGTGGGAGCTGTTAGAATGTGTGAGTTGGACTAGCCATGTACGACTAAAAGTATGTGAGCCTATTGGGGGCACACATGTTAAAACAAATAGAGTACGGTTGTTACTTCACGTGACTTTTCAATGTAAACCATTTGGACAAAATATCGACTAGACAAGAAATCTTGTGGTGTCCTAGTAGAGCCGACCACACAAGAAGGTTCTAGGAGAGTGTCTATATTCGATGTATGTAGGGATAAGAAGAGAATGTTGTGATAAGAAGAGAATGTTGTGATAAGAAGAGAAGAGGAGAATTGTGAGAAGAGTAAGACATTAAGTTTAATCTTATCACAAGTGGGGTTGCAAGGCTTTATAAACCCACACACCTCTTGCTCTTTACACGAATAAAAAAACACTAAAGAAAACACATCTCTTAATCCCTCCATTTAAATCAGACGAAAGCTAAACCAAATTAGGGTTTTATATATGATTTTCGGTCCTTCATTATATACTCTTATCTTTTCCAGTTAACTCTTTTAGGGTTATCCACTTGTATATTACTTGAGTTTACCTATTATCAAAGTGTGACAATAATTGGATTCGATCTAGGGTTGTAGTTTTGGTTTTCGGTACTTTCTGCCCTAATTCGGTGACAACCGAATTTGGTTAAACCCTAGATATAATCTTCTGATTTTCGGTGCATTACCAAGTGTGGGTTTTGGTGATTGATTTTCAGTGGGATTAGCATACAAAGGTTGTATTGAGTACACGTGAAGTAGGACTAGCATCCGAGCGTACTTGTTGGACGTGTTTGTGTGAGCACTCGTAGAGGTGACAATTTAGTCACTTGGTTTCATAACATTTGCTGGTGACTTCAAAGGTTAGTCTTCTTGTTTTCCCTTTTGTTTATTCATTATGTGTGTTAATCATATTCACCTTACTTAATGCACATCTGCTGCGTACTCGTAGTGTTAATGGTTAACAAGTTATTTAAATTCCAACAATTTCCATTACCGATAACGAGAGAATCGTGCCAGAGGAGTTGACTTTGACTGTACCCGATGCACCAAAAGAAGTAAATGATAATAGTTCTCGTGAACAACATCAGCCAGATATTGTCATTCTTGATTCCTCATAAGCTCATAAAGAGCCAGATACGGTTTCAAATAGTCAGGATTGAAAGAAACCAGTGTTGAGAATCAAAATGAAGCAATCTTCTGCATCTAGTAGAGCCGAGGAAGCTGATCATGTTCCTCCAGGGAGATCTCAAAGTGCCCGTAATGGTGCTGATCATGGAACCAGTAGTTCTGTATCCATGGATGCACCACCACTACAGATAAATTTCACTGAGCCTGCAAATGTTGGTAATCAGAACCTTGATGATGTTAACTCATGCCATGATCTGTGGTCACGTGTGACAGCCAGTATCGGGAGTGCTAAACTAGCTGGTGACGTTGGTATCATGATGGTGGTGATTCCCTTATGACAGAACTTCAGTGTACTGCTGATTCAAGTAAAGTTCAATCTAATGATGGGCAAACTGTGAATCGTAATAATATCATAAGTCTTCAAATCTTAAACATTGTTGATTCAAGTAAAGTTCAATCTAACAATGTGGACACCGTCAATCATAATAATATCATAAGTCTTCGAGTCTTGAACAAAGCTGATGATATGTCATTGGCGGGACCATCAAATAAACCGGTGTCGGCTAGTAAAGAGAAAAAGGAGAAGAAAAAGAAAGATAAGGAAAAGAAACAAAAAAGGAAAGATGAGCACAAGAGTCGTAAAGATAAAGATGATCCAGAATATCTGGAGAAGAAGCTGTTGAAAAAAGAAAAGAAGCGGAAGGAAAAGGAAAAGGAATCGGCTAAAATGTCGGTAAGACCTTCAACAGATGTGAAACATCAAGAAAAACCTGAAGCTCCTAGAGAGGAGGTAGTGGTAGGTCAAGTGACGAATGGCGCGACACCAGTAGATGAAGTGCCAAAGCGGACGGAAGGTACCCTCATAAACTTAAAATTAAAATAAAAACCCAACATTGACCAGACTGTAAAGTAGTAGATTTATTCTTTAGAATTAAACTGTTGTTTTGTAGAACTGTATACAATGTATCAACACAGTAGAGTTAGAAAGAACAGACGAGTAAACAAAGTCATGGTTTCTCTTGCTGTTGTAGTCTTTGTTAATGCAAGTGGGCATGTGTATCTAGTTTGTGAAATGGTCCGATTCTGCAGCCCATATACAAATTTCAGTAATATGACCAAGTTGTTCTGAGTTGCTAATGACTTGCTGTATATCGTATACGTTTGGGTGTTAACACGGTCATGGTTGGCTAATTTGAGAATCTCTGTGATACCACACAAAAGCTTCTTTTGGGTTTGCGACACTAGAAATGTATGCCAACGGAGTTGAATAGCGATAGATTAAGGTGTCTTTGTAGCTGAACTTACTTAAATGTTTTGGTAATGTGAAAATTTGGATCCATTACCTAAATCCAGTTGATTTGAAATCTTTATCTATATAAAGATCCAGTACAAAGAATTCAATTTGCAGTATTTATGACTTTGGCCCATTAAAACTCATTCATTATTTGCCTATATGTTTTATGACTTTGGCCCATTAAAACTCATTCATTATTTGCCTATATGTTTGCCTTCCAAATCAATAAAAGAATTGTAACATCTTCAGTCATTTAATTTCCATCTCCAAAGAATTCCAATGATCTAAGGGTAAACCAAAGGCCTACCAAAGATTTAATGTTGAATCTTAATAATTTGGTTTATTTTGTTCCATAAATCATTCCTGAAAGGTCAGCTTTTTCATCATCGAAATAAGAATTGAAGGTGCATTTTTTTGATTTTTTATAAAAAAAAAAGTATTCATGGTTTTTGTTGAATTGCAGGTAAAGCTTCATTACTAATCAATCAAATTCAATTTCAGGTAAGTTAATTTGATTATTGATTTCAATTTTGATACCAACCACATTTTTACCGATAATCCAAAACCATATTTCACCTGCTGAAATAATGTGGCTTCGTAGATTCGATGCCACAAACATTGCTGACATGAATCCAGCAATACCCGTGACCACCCGCCTAAATATTTCCACTGGAATAATAGACAAACACTGCAATTGAATCCAAACAATCATCTGTACAGCACCAAAAGGGACACTATTCAAACAATCTTAAAACTTTGCTATCGTGTGTTTAGTGCAAAACCTTACCACTGCTGGAATGAAGATAAACAGGGAGTAGCCATAGAGGCAGAGTATGTGAGCAAGGCTCAAGGGTACAGATAAGTACTTCAGAACTACATACAATATGAGACGGACAACAAGGGCATAGCCATACAACAGGCTAGCAGACCATGTAAGCAGATGTATGTCATAGTCCCAATCCTTATGGTTTAGCTTTTCAGCAAGATACGTGGCAGATGTGCCGACAAAAAGATCAATGTGGTGCATATCCAAAAAGGTCCGTACCAGGAAAGAGATGTGAGTTGATTATTGATCTTTAGTAACCAATACAACAAGCAGATAAAACTGGCTTACAAGTCCGGGCTGTTAGCAGTTTTCTCACCGAAGGTCCCTTTGAAGGGAAAGAGAGAATCTTTGATCCTTCCCAAAATATCACATGTGTCGACATCAAAGTAGGGCTGGTAAGCAGTGATTTTGAATGCCTTAAGCCAGCCAGGAGTTGGTTGTTCTGAACCAGATGTAGGCTTTAAGAATGTGACTGCACATACAATTTATTGTCATCTTTGCAAAGAAATAACTAAAACAAAAGATTACAACTATGCAGCCCTGTCTCAAATTCAGCCTCGAGTTTCTTGAATTATATCACCCCTTCTTTTTCATACAAATCAGTAAATGCATCAATGTGACTATATTCCATGAGACATCTCTAGACAGTGATACAATGTTAGGGACCATATGGAGAGCAAAATAACTTTTCTTAAAGAGTTTGAAAGATAAAATATCAGGTTTGGAATGGTATTGTTTCATAGACTTGCTTTATGTTGGCTGGCATAAAGAAATGGTTAATTATTTGCAGTAAACCATTAAACTTTATAGCTAAAGGGTGTTTGTCTAAGGCTCTAAGCTTATTTTGTGGGCATAAGCTTAGAATCAGCATCTTTAAATAGGTGCTTTGAATAACGTGAGTATGTATTTAGGTGAAAACAAGTAAAACATATATTATAATTTAGTCACATATACAAAGTTGGAGCGATCACATAGTAGTAGATCTATGTCTGTTGGTTCGGGCCTTAACAACTAATTGAACCACTAAAATTAGTTGTAAATTTACATTTGACATATGAAGTTATGGACCTATACCAGAAATTGAGACTTTTTATAGTTTGTGGTTATAGTTTGCGTCTTTATGCTGCTTTTATAGTTTGTGGTTATAGTTTGAGTCTTTATGCTGCTTATATAGTTTGAGTCTTTATGCTGCTTTTATTATTTGCTGCTTTTATTTTACTGTTGCTTATAACTTTGTACATAATGATGATGAAGAATATGAAAGTCTGTCACTGGAGCGACACATACAATACGTCAATGGTGGAGCGAAGCACAAAAGAAAAAGGACACAATCGAAGGTTTTCGTTCAAGTCATGATTTTAACTTTTTCATTTTTGATATATATGCAGTCAAATGGTCTTTTGTTAATATAACTTGATTTTATTTTATTTTTCTTTATCATGTTTCTAGATTTAAAAAACTCACACTATAGTGTTGCAATATACAGATACTAACATCATATCTGAAATGATAACTGAAGATGGCCTTTATGGTAATTGTATCCTTGAAATATGCAGGTAATAACATCATCTCTCATAGGTTAAGGGCAGCCATGTGTTTGCAGGTTATGTGTGGATTTATCAACTAAGAATCTTACGATTGTGAAGGTATTTTGTTCGTTTTATAAATAAACACTGAACCTCATGGTAAATAACTGAAATATGACTATATGAGATGGTTCATATATTTTTGTATTAGCGTAAAAAGAAAAACATCTTGAAATTGGAACTCAACTCATTTTGAACTTGACTATAAGATTTCCCTGTTTGACAAGTAATGTTTTGAATCAATTTCCATATATTTATTTATTTTTTACTTGGGTATACACTTTAGCATTACAATAATAATCTATAGTTTGATGTAATATCACAGTATGATTTACTATGGTTTATGAATAGCACTTTACCAAGTCAATCTGTTCCATTGACCAATGGAAGGATTAACCTCTAATGAACGTCCGGACTCATGATACCTTAGCTGAAATGTTGTCAAGTTAATTAGTTTGTTAATAACATCATTATCAGTAGAATTAACACTATAAAATGAAATGACAGACAGAAGTTGAGTGGTAGTTTACATGCAGAGGTGGCAAAACACGGGCATCAATTGAAGTGCATCTGAAACACACGCATTCCAAATTCATCGCTCACAAGGAGTATGTGGAACGTGCTGATGTTGGCATTGTTGTTGCTATGATTCTAAAGAGCTCAAGTTTCTATCATGAGCAAGCTTGCCAAGTTAGTTCTAACCATCAGTCTCTTACATACTATCGTCATATTGCTTTTCATCATTTATAAAAGAAAGTTCCACTGCTCCTTTATTGACCCATGATATGAGGACTGAACGTATAGCATCAAGTATGCCGCGATTCAAGGTGAATTAGATTTTGGGTGTTTTTCAGTTCACATTGGATTGATTTTAGTATATATTTTCAGAAATAGTGTTTGTATATAACTTTTTGTTCTGTTCTTATGACCCATCGATTACATTTTTATGCAATCACTTTTTAGTTAAACATTGCCTTAAATCTTTCAAAAAGAACCTTGCAGGTATGAATTTAACAATGCTTCACATAAATAACAGTCGGATTTTTCCCAAAGACCAAGCCCGGTGCAACGCACGGGTGGGCACGCCTCAACAAAATGTGCATCAGGTGTTTCATACAGTGCTCAAATGAAGAAAGTAACTTAACAATCAAATTTTGCCCACAGACTAAGCCCGGTGCAACGCACGGGTGTCAACAAGCCTCGTTGTATTATATCTTCAACTTGTTAAATGAACATAATTAAATTTTGTATGACATATTATTTGTTAGTTAATTACATAAATGGTCCCTGTGGTTTGTCGGGTTTCACGAAAATGGTCCCTCAAACTTTTTCCGATCTCCTCCTCATGGTTTCGACCCGTCACGGGTTTGGTCCCAGAGACTAACTTTCGTTAGTTTTATCCGTTAGCCAACGAACGTTTGCAACATTAGTCTTTTATACTAACGACCGGTTATACTTAAGTCAAAATTTGGTTTTCTTATAAAAATATTTTTTCTAATTATCTTTAAAATTTATACATAATTTTACACACATTTTTATACACGGTTTTGTACACACATTTTCATACACGGTTTTATAAATGCGTTTTTACACATGTTTTTATACACATCTTTTTATACACGTTTTTATACACACATTTATACACACATTTTTATACACGTTTTTATACACATTTTTATACACACATTTTTATACACGCATTTTTATACACACATTTTTACATACGTTTTAGACACATTTTTATACACGTTATATACGCATTTTATACATGTTCTTACACACATTTTTATACGTGTATAAAAATGTGTGCAAAAATGTGTATAATATGTGTATAAAAACGTGTGTAAAAATGTGTATAAAACAAGGTTGCAAAAATCGCTAGGCGCTAGCCGGGCTGCTGGGTAACGCCTAGCGATTAATCGGTTAGGCGGGGATTACTCGGATTGAATTTTTTATATATAAATTATAAAAAAATTGAAACTACATTCCCGATTTAGCCGATTTTTATTTGATTTGGTCTATTTATGCCTGATTTGCTGATTTTTATCCGATTAATCGGTATGTTGACTGATTTTTTATCAAACCGATTAATAAGACCGATTAGTGAAAATCCGGGCGGTTAATCCCCGCCTAGACGCCGATTAATCGGTCGCCTAGGCCGATTTATGCAACATTAGTATAAAAATGTGTGTATAAAAATGTGCATATAAAAATGTGTATATAACATGTATAAAAATATATATAACGTGTGTAAAAATGTGTGTATAAAAACTGTATAAAAATGTGTGTATAAAAAAGCGTATAAGTATGTGTGTATATAACGTGTATAAAAATGTGTGTATATAAACATTTATAAAAATGTGTGTATAAAAACATTTATAAAAATGTGTGTATAAAAACGTTTATAAAAATGTGTATAAGTATGCGTGCATATAACGTGTATAAAAACGTTTATAAAAAAGTGTATAAAAACGTGCATAAAAATGTGTGTACAAAACCGTGTATAAAAATGTGTGTATAAAAACGTGTGCATAAAAATGTGTGTATAAAAACGTGTATAAAAATGTGTGCATAAAAACGTGTGTATAAAATTGTTTGTATAAAAACGTGTAATAAAATGTGTGTAAAAGTGATATGTATAAAAATGTGTATAAATTTTAAAGATAACTAGAAAAAAAAAGTTTATGAGAAAACCAAATTTTGAGTTAAGTATAAACGGTCGTTAGTATAAAGGACTAACGTTGCAAATGTTGGTTAGCTAACGAAAGAAACTACCGATAGTTAGTCTCAGAGACCAAACCCGTGACGGGTCCAAATCATGGAGAGGAGATCCGCAAAAAAAAGTTTGAGGGGCCATTTTCTTAAAACTTGACAAACCACATGGATCATTTATGTAATTAACTCTATTTGTTATTATTGCTTTGAAGTTTGAACAATGTTCTCAATAGTACAGGATTATAAATCGTATGTATCCATTACCATCTGCAATTTTTTTTAAAGCTGAGCAATCCGTATTAAAACATTTTTTGTTAAAAGAGACGCTCCATCTTGCTAAGATTCTAAAAGTATAATGTTGCGGGTGTTTGATAGCCTTTGAATGGTATAATTCAGAGGACAATTCTAAATCGGTCAGATATGTGGTCGTTTGTTAGCAAAAATTTCATACACTGGGCAATTCTTATTGGCTCTTATCCATTCTGGACGGTGGGCAAGCAATACCGTTCAGCACCAAAGTTTTCCTAATATTGCCCCTTTATATACAATTCATGTTCCCATGTATTTTTATCTATTTCATGTCAACGAGGTTTTACGTTAATTTATGTTGGGTGTGCGCACAACAACAAAAAGAGTTCAGGACCATCTTTACAACGAATAGTAACATACAAATATGTAGATCTATACTATAATTTTAAATGTTTAGTCGAGGTCTTGCAGTCCATTTATTTTCCTCTTTGAATTCTTCACGTATACTTGAAGATCCGCAACATGTTCCGGCCCAAATTTCCACTGCTTTATCAAGATCGCCTGAAAACGAAGCTGAAAATGATAATTTGAGTTGTAGTGACATGGATATCTGCACAGCCACAACATGTTTGGTCGAAAAAAAAGAGCCTGCAATGCTCACTTACACAGTTCCACCACTTCATCATATTGTCTAAGAAATGACAACTCCTGAAGGAATCATAGATGTTGACTCCTGAAGCAAACAACAATATAAAAGTCATGTTCGGATCAAAATGGGTCATTTTTTGTATGGGTCGAAACAGGCCAGGCCATCTTGGTTCCATGTGTTCATATGTGTTTTCGTTGAGCAGCCTAACCAATTCGCTATAAATTATAGGATTATAATTTTAACGCAGGGGTAGATATGTCATATTGGGCTGCTAAAAATCGTCTGGAAAGCCTAAAAGAAGCAATCTATGAAATGGTACACCTAAACGAAGGGGCATTCTTTGGACCAACTTTTCTTTAATCCATTCACCATACAAATCCATGCTATAATTAAGTGTATATAATTTACATTTATTTTTCAATTTGATTAATTTAAGAACATATATAAGCAAACATCAGTGAAGGAAAAAAAACATAATTAAAAGTACGTATCATGTCATTTTATTTCACATAAGATGCAACCTGTATATCCAAACACCCCTATTAATTTATAGATAGGTTAAATTGAGATTGCAACATAAATAAAAGTTGGTATGCATTTTGCTTACACAACTCTGAATCTAAACACTCATGAAACGGTGCATAAGCTTGATTCCTCGATGTAATTAACACTTTGACCATATTTTTAAAGTTGGGAAATTAGTGGTTCTGTGATTTTCAAGTTTGCAAGAAATCATTATAAAATATGTTCTGTGATTTTCAGTTTGTACAGAAATCATTATAAAAAATATTTTACTTCCAAGTAACAAATGGTATTGCCAAGTCAAAGAATCAAAGAAATAAGTTTACTTAAGATGCACATAAGAAATAGTAGTTATGTATCGTTGTAACTTTTTTGGTAATGAAAGCGAGTACCTAGGTTATAAATGTCTATTGTTCCTCTGATCGATGCAATTTGTAGTGGCAATCATCCTGACGTAAAGACTCTGTAACAGCTGTATGCGGCCAACGGTATCTGTTATAATGAGAATAGCGTCATGAATAAATGGAGTAATAGATATCGTAGTGTTATTACATTGTTACCTGTGAGTATCACATTTCTGCCATCGGCTCTTGCGGAAGTCTCATTTAGGAAGCAAAATTGAAGTTAGTAGTCAGGAACGTCATTTTGGTAGCTCTATCAAGTCGGACGTGTCTTCCGAATAAAGAGATGAGTGGGGGTTTTCCCCCAGAGTCGTTCCCCAAGCACTGTTTGTTCGCAAAGCTAAAACCTGAGATACTGAATGCTTATTAAGTGAAATATGGTGTAAGTAGTCGAGGGGGTTAGGGGCTAGGTTTGGTCAACTATTAAATATCCAAATTCCGCTTAATAGGTGTCCCCTGTTATATATAGTTAAAGTAGGTACGTTTTAAGTTATTGAATATTAAAACAAATAACATAAGAGGAAAATTGTTAACGTACTTGTTTGTCTATTAGATAGCAACATTAGTTTGCTGCTTGGCGGGCGTGTTGACGTGCTTTAAGCCACTTACATTACACATAACTCAATGTTTTGTTTACAGTAGTTGGCTCCAGGTCCTAGCGACAATTGGTGATTTTGGGTTCTACAACGATCAGTTTGCCTTCTGTCTCGCGGTGGTCTGTCAGAGTCTCACTGGTTGTGCCATCGTCTAAAAAAAGTATATATAATGTTTTTTTAGTAATTAATCTAGTAAGTTTAGTGGTTCGTATAGTATTTAGGTACTAATACAAATTTATAAAGAAGCATAAAGTAGTCATCAGTTACAAAGTCTAAAACAGGTTGAATTATAAGTGACATGAAAAGTATGCAAATATATGCGACGGACTGCAATCTTAATTAAACAAACACGTATATTGTATCTAAGGGACAACACATGTAGCGGCAGTAAGCGGTAGTATTAGTTAAGCTAAAAGTAAAATAACATAAAAAATTATTCAGATATGATACTTCGTTAGTTGTACCTATTGACGTCAAGTGAATATATGTAGTATTAATCAAGGTAAACAGCTTATGCTATGCTAATGGTGTATATGATAAAAACATTAGGTTAACCTGTTTGATCGCAAGTTCTCAAAGGAAACTTTTGTAAACTATATTTTTTGTACTTGTTGACGGTCGGTCGGTACGCGAGCTAATAAGAACCTTCAGTCCGTCTGGAAAGTGGCTCTGAAAGCGCGACAATATAACGACCGTCGTAGATTGTTGAGAGAAATAAGTATAGACACTGTTAGACAAACAAATACCAAACCCAATAACAATAGGAAATTGAGAGAAGGAAACTAAACGTATAATGAGAGTAAAAAACACTTACTATTGCAGGTGGTATCGGTTTTTTACCCGACACCTTAACAAATGTAAAAAAGGTCCAAAGCCTCAACCTAAAAAAATCACAACCTTAACTTTTAAAAGAATAGTGTTGGCGGATAAATAATTTATATTTGTAAAAGGGAAAAAAAAAAAGATCCTCCAAGTTCAAATGAACAAGAGAGGTAATTGTTCTGCTTTATCTTGATTGTCTATTTGGATTATTTAAACAAATGTACAATTAAAAAAAGATAAAAGCAGAAACATTACCTCTCATGTTCAAATGAACATGAGAGGATCCTTATCCTTGTAAAAAATAATCAAAATACCGAAAAACTTATCATTAACACTAACACGGATTCTGTTCGACATAAAAAATGTAAGATTTTTTAGAAGTTGCTGTCTAAAATATGAACTGCAAAATCATCGCTAAATTCGATTTAGATAAAACCATTTGTTAATATTATATGAGTAAAGTCATACGGCACTCTCGTGTTTCTCTTTGGTTCGACTATATCTTTCGTATTGAGTCTTGCTATCAAAATTCGAGCATAGTGCCAACGCCTTAAAGTACTTCACGCAGCGACACATATCAAGAAACCAAGAAGAATTGTCAAATTTCATATCATAAATAAAATAATATGTGAAATGTGTCAAACAGAATCTCACCTCACCGTGGGCGCGTTCTTTTGGCTGCAGTTGTAACTATATGTCAGCTAACGGGTTCTTCACACCCTTTTAATCGCATCCTCTATAGCCCACTACTATTTGTCTTATTAAAGATCTGTAATGATCCCTGAGTGAGTCCCAGGAAGTTGAGCTGTAAGATAACAACAATGCTCGTTAGCTTTACAACGATGGTTTGAAACTAACCTTGTTGTTCTAAGAAGCTTATTGCAAGCTGTTTTTTTAACTAAGCTCAAACTAATTCCATGCATGTAATTAATAACAATTCATTGAAACTAAAAAACAATCAAAATTAATAGCGACTCAAAATCGAACATAGAAAACCTGATAACACAGATTTGTAACCTAAATTACGTTCGCATTTGAAATACCCAGTAGCAGCCACATTTGCGCCTCCCACCGCACTCCACAACTGAAACCACCCTGCTCACTTCTCGCCGCCCCCTGCAATTGTTTCATTCGATATATAATTAGTAACAACAAACTAAAATGATGCGTAAAAGAGATTTATAGTGTGAATAATGTGACACACCTTTAAAACAAAATGGCCATTATCCGATAGCTTTGTTGTTACTTTAAAAACAAATTGAAAAAAAGAGCGTCACAGTCTGCTGTTGTTATCTTTAATACTTGATATTTAACCTCGAGATAGAGTTATATGAGCGTCGCAAATATTGTATCTATGAGGCTCATATATCTAGCAATCAAAAAGCTGATGCATCCGCACATGCTGTGCAAACCTAATAGTTTTTGCCCTGCCAAGATGCGGAAATCACGGCTTTAATCAAACCAGCTCAGATCATCACAGCGCCTTTAAGCGAATTAATCAAACTGATAGAGTGCGAGTAACATTGGCAATCGTTACAGTCTACAGAGACACGGCAAATCGTAGGTGTTGGTTTAAAAAAAGAAGGTGGAAATATTGCGTGACACAAGACCACACATTAAAGAAGGAAAAGCCCGCCATGTATTGCAATTCCTAAGAGTTTCCCTTCGCCAAGATACGGTAACACCAGCTTAACTGTGCCATTATAAATAAGGACCAGAAGCCCAAACAAACATACCGCCATAAGCAACCATAAGGCCTGATAAAACGCTTCATTCGCGAAAAGTGCGACAGTCTTATTCGTATATACAAACAAATTGTACTAAATTGTCACTATAAAACACGGATTATGAAATTCCAGCTATAAAAAACAACCCTTCCGAACCAGCCAATGTTGTTCTAATGCCTTAAACAAAGCGTTTATATACAACTTCGAGAGACCACATATTCTTGTTTTCACTATACTTTCTATCATTAGCACCTTTTTCACAAGCTTAAACATTCCCCCTCATTGATCTTAATTACCAGGACTAATAAGGCGAAAAGCCTAAAACCGCATTTCCTTCTTAAATGAATAACTTTTTAACCATCTATCTCATTCATCAGCTTCGTGCTATATCTAAATAAACATATAAAAAATCCATAGTAAATACTTATAAAACGCAAAAACGCCCTATATGTGAGTACCAACACAAATAACTTTTCACTTATCTCGATTTTCACCCCTTAACCTAGCTTCACATATCCTTAGTTCTAATCCATATGATCCTATCCCTAATTCAAATATAGTCATATTCCTAAAATTAAAAATTAAAAATAAAAATTAATTACCTCAATGAAATTCTTAAAATTAGGATCCATGTTTACCACCAACACATGTACCTAAAATACAAATACACAAAATCATGATTAAGAAAAACAATTTAATTTACCCAAATATAAAACTTTATGTCAAATAAAAACCGTATTGCAGCGTAAGAACAGTCGTGAACACAACGGCGCAAGGTTCGCTGGAAAACACAAAGACACGTCGTCGTCGGTAAAAGCCAGAGATTGAAGAGGTTGTCATCTGAGTAGTTAGGTGTTTGTGGTTGCCGTCAATAGTTATTGATTGATGGTAGATGGATTTTCTGTGGGTTTCTAGAGAGAGAGGAAGAAGGCGATGTGTGCGTAGGAAGGTTCAAGAAGTGGTGGGAATACTAAGTCGGAGAGAGATAGAAACAGGCAATATCAAGAAGAAATCGGGTTTCAGGCGGTATGTTAATGGGTGCAATAAAAAGAGCCTCGGGAACGAACTTACTGGTTAATATAGCTTTTATATAAGTAAAAATAATATAACATTATATATGGAAGTTTGTACGCGATTAAAATGCTATAAATGGTAAAAAAAAATTAGGCAATCAAAAAACATGATTTTTGCCACTATACGCAAAATCATCGCGATGTGATTTGGTTAATAAAAAGTCAAAATTAAAATTGATTTTGGTCAATCTTATTAAAAAAACGTCCAATAATGAAATCTTATGAAAAGACATATGTGTCAAATATATAGAAAATAAAACTTAAAAACCACGGAGGGTTAATTTGCAATTTTAAAAAGAAACACATCAACATACTCCATACCAGATGAAAACCGGACCGGACCGTAACACAACAGTTCGACTCCTCTTTCTTACTCCCTTATGATCGCCATCATCGCATAACCCAATGATCAACACAACCAAACAACCAACACACCAGAAAAAACATTTTATTATGTGGATTTTTGGTTTAAGGTTTTGATAGATGTTAATTTTACATACATTCCTCCCTTTCACAAAAAAAACTCGAATTCCAGAATTCAAGAATCCTTGATAAACCACAAAATTAATACATCAAAACTCCTACACCAAAATTGACTATTTCGCATTATAATAAATCCTTTTTTTGATGAAGATATGGGGACAGCCGATTAAACCTGTCAAAATTCGGAAATGGTTTTCATATGTATTATCATAACTGAGGTAATCTATTTGTATTTTGATTTTTTTATATTTAATTGTTAGAAATCAGATCTTGATATCTATTAGCAGTGATTATAGATATTCATAGAATTCAAACACAATATTCATGAGCTAAACAAACCCAACCGTAAAGCGGCTCCACTTTGTATCTAAAAAAATTTGTTGACATGTTACTATATATTAAATGATAATTGCATCATTGTAGGCTCGACAACACCAATTATAAATCCGATTTTAGACATTGTTCAGTCACCGGCATTTGGAAGAGGATTTGTGTCGCTTGGTAATAATTTGTACCAAGTAATTAAGACGTTGAATGGGTTATTTCTCATCTTAAAGTTATTGGCTAATATGTATTTTTTCTGCTACATATATGTATCGGTAGATTATAAGCACTTGGACTCTGTCTTATTCGAATTACTTGAAGTGGAAAGTTAGTTGTATTTTTGAAAACATGAAGTAGAGAAAGTTTTAGTTAGGTTTTCTTTCATAATGTTAATTTTGAAGGCAATATTTATTTTGAGTATTCTTGAGATATTATAGGAAAAAATGTGTAACTAATGGCAAATAATTTTGAAATTGACATTGGTTTAGTATTTGTTATAATAACGTAGTAGCCTTTTAAAAAATAGATCATTAGATTGTTTTGTGCAATTCAATAAGACATGGGCAGCATTTAAAAAGATTCGAAACATGATGAAGTTTGTGATGATGTTTGTGTTATGGCCTATTTAGGAAGGTGTTTTATGCAGTAGTCTAAGGGGTTTATGAACCTTTTGTTGCAGTTTGGATATGGATACTTGAGGGTCGATGTAATACTTGACTTCCTCAAAAAGAGTGACTTGCCCGGGTTGTGGCAGCTTTGTCAAGCGAGATTGATAAACGGTCTGCCCTATAATTATTTTCCCTTTCCTTTTTTTTCGGTTATGAATCATTTTATATGTTATATTAACTTTAACCTACATGTAAAAATTTATAACATATTATTTTGTCAGGTTAAAGCACTATGTAAAGACTTGCATGTTTTAAGGAAACAAGACTTTAAGCATATATTGAAGTACGTAGAACATTGACTTAACCTAATCATAAGTTTTCAATAGATTTTGTTGTTTCTAACTTTCATTAAATTTACTTATTTAGTTGGCGTATCCATATGAGCAAGGTATTCTCTCCGAAGAAGGGACTTTGTATACGTTAAAGATGTAGAACCTGAGAGCAAAGTTGACGAGGATGAGGATGAGGATGGTCATGGCCTTAAAGAAATGGAATTCAAGCGAGTAATGGGATAATATTATTTTTACTTTAATGAGTTTGTCTATTGAGGATCCGAATAACTTTATATATAAAGCAATTAATCAATATATTTAATTGGTTCAATACCAAAACATGATGCAGGGTAATAGATCATCAAGCAATAAGAGAAAAAAAAGGCACCACTTTGAAATGT